>WNWK01057323.1:0-10771 GCA_009830355.1 Cherax destructor
AAGGTGAACTTGGTGCAGAGATTTAAAAGTTCGTGTGTGTGCGAGTTTTCATCTGATCTGCCTCCTGGTGTTATCTCTGCTACCACATTGTTTGCAATATTCCTCCATTTTAGGTGCCTTGAGGTGTATATACCTTTTTTGTTGGGAGGGATGTTGTATTGTATAGCATTATTATTATTTTCATGTTCTGTGTGACATATCATCTCTGTAGTATGTATATTGCGTGATAAATAAAATATAAAAAAAAAAAAATCCTTTTCAGTAACATTTCCATCCATCGTACTTTCACATTCCCGTGCCCAGTCGAAAACTTTTCTAAATTCCCCACACTGTGAACCGTACGATCACCTTCACTATTTTCTTATCGGTGTACTTGTACATACTTGCATTTCGCCAACACTGAGAACATTGGTAGTGGCCTGTCCCCCACGGACCATCTCTTGAATGACGTCCAAGTGTTGTTTGCAAGTTGCGTTTAGGGCACTTGTTTGCAAAATGCTCCACACTAGTGCATACATGACAGGTCTTCTTGTTGGCCTGCATGTCACTAAGACTTGGGTACGAAACTGTAACATATTTACGTTGAAGGTATTGGATGACGTAAACACTATCTTAATCACACTTGTCCCATCTAATAAACCATACCAAATTTATTGTGTGGACGGTGGCCTGGGCAGATGTGTGTGTGACGCTCCCTACCAGTTGCACTTGGGTGATTGGTGGCATCAGGTCTGCGTAGACGCGTAAACACTATGGGCATTGAGCTGCTCTGTGGGGCCATCACCCCAGAGATGTCACAAGTGTTATTGCCGAAAATCATCAGGGACACGTACAGGATTGCAGATGAAGAGTTGTATGGTGTTGCTGCTCTCACTGGAGCAGTTCGACTATTCGTGAAGTTGCTGTTGACACAAGTGTACGAGGCGATTGTGGAACAGTATCAAGCGATTGTGGAACAGTATCAAGCGATTGTGGAACAATATCAAGACGTAGTAATGGAAGTTATTGACGTTGTTCGGGTACATCTGATAGACGTGTTTAAATCAACATCTGGCCTAAGGTGCGGAATGTGCCGTGTGCCGTTCGAGGTGGCGGGGTGTGATCGATGAGGGTATCCCCAGGGTGTGTACAGGTCAGTCATACAGGAGAGGGAGTGTGGTACAAAAAACAGAATGGTGGCTGTGGAAACTGTAGGTTGTGGAGTGATGATCTTCCGACTGCGGAGGAGGTGGAACTTTTGGAAGTGGGACATAGTTCAATTATTCATATCTAATTTTTTAATAATGTTTGTATTATTCTCCCCTAGGAGAGTGGACTGATCCCGGAAGTAAATGCAAAACCGGGTCAATCCGCGGCAAAGGTGGGGCAAGCCCCAAGCACTTCACCAAGATTCAAAAATCAGTTTAATATCGTTGACCCCATGTAAGGGTCATATCAGATATTAAGCTGAAACGAACAGATACTACACTTTGATCTTAGCTCAAGAGAGACGATAAGACATAAGAAAAAAATCTATTCTATTGTATGTTATTTTCCGGTATGGATCCCGGCTTGGGTCTCAAGAAAATATTTGAAAGTTGCAACCTAGCAAGTTTTAACATAGGAGTTCATGCTAGAGTGAATCTGGCGTAAGAAAGACATTAATATCTTCAAAGAAAATGCAGATGGTATTTTTTTCTTTACTGCCTTAATGATATTAATTTTGTCTTGGAGTATAATATACCTTTATAAAATACTTTCGTTCTGTAAATGAAGAAAGGAGGAGGAGGTGTTGATTCACCGGGAAATCTCCCGGCCCGGGTCTTTACCAGATGGCGACCCGGCTCCGGCTCCCTGGCGTGGGAGTATCAGAGACCTATGTCTCCCATGGGAGGGTTACCTCAGCGGTGGGACCAACTGGTCCCAGGCCTAGCCATATTCGCCCACAAGCACGTAGGTAGATAGTTGCTAGGCCCTCTGGTCTGCCACCTTCCCCGCCCCAAAGAGGCTGACGGGAAGAGCAGGCTTGCGAGCCGCAGATGGTAGCAAGCTCCAG
This sequence comes from Cherax destructor, assembly GCA_009830355.1. Taxonomy (NCBI): domain Eukaryota; kingdom Metazoa; phylum Arthropoda; class Malacostraca; order Decapoda; family Parastacidae; genus Cherax; species Cherax destructor. Next base: position 2,036 of record WNWK01057323.1, read on the forward strand.
CCTTGGCACCTACCCTGCCCTAGAAGGGCTGGGCATGGTGAGCGACCAATGAAGAAACATTTTTGCACACTTTCTTACAAACTTTTGTAGTTCCCAGAATTATTTCATTGCAGATTACATAGGTATTAGTAGTTACAATGTAAATTGAGTGCAAGGAGAGCCACTGACATGCCATGGCATTAGGGGCAGCTTAATCTAGTAACTTAAAGACTATGTACTTAATATTAGAGCAATTTATTGAGTTTATTCTAGTTAAAAAAAAAATTCAAATTACAATATGATGAAATTTTACTGTTAAAATTATTAAATGATGATATTAGATTGTTACAGGTGTTTAGATTCTCGAATGGTAATATGGAATTGAGATTATCTTAAGGAAAATAACATTGAGCATTTTTGACTAACTTATAATATGAGTATTTAGTTTTGGGTGAGTAGGGGGTAACATAATAGTAACATATTATTAAAAATTGAGATTATCGTATAGGAAAGTAATAATGAGCATTTTTCAAAGTAGTTTATAGTATGATTATTTAGTTTTGGGTGAGTAGGTGGTTTTTGAGTTGAGTCTTAAATTGATTTTCAGACAAGATTATCTTAATATTTACTGGTAATGAATTCCAGATTCTGGGGCCCTTTATGTGCATAGAATTTTTACATGGGTTGATATGAACACGGGGTATATCAAAAAGGGATCTGTGTCTTGTGTTGTGGTCATGGGTCCTATTAAAGTTGGTGAGGAGAATTTTGAGCGGAGGGTTTATATTAGAGTGTAAAGTTTTATATAGTATGTAGTAGGCACAAGAATAAGTATGAATGTTCTTTACGGTGAGCAGTTTTAGACTTTTGAATATTGGTGGAGTATGCTGTCTAGAGTGGGAATTTGTTATCATTCTGACTGCAGCCTTTTGCTGGGTTATGAGTGGTCTAAGGTGATTTAGTGTTGTTGATCCCCATGCACAGATTCCATAGGTGAGATAAGGGTAGATAAGTGAATGATATAGTGCAAGGAGAGCTGATTGTGGCACATAATAGTGTATCTTTGATAATATGCCTACTGTCTTTGAGATTTTCTTGGAAATTTGTTGTATGTGTGTTTGGAATTTAAGGCTACTGTCAAGGTGGATTCCTAGGAATTTTCCCTCTGTGAGTCTTGTAATAAACTTCAAATTATTTTATCTTTAATATGGTTTAGTAACAAAAGAACGCATAAAAAGTTCTTTAATTATTTGACCGTATAATAAAGGATTTTAAATAATGTTTATATATTTACGTAAATGAACTTTAATAAATAAATTAACACAGTTGACCTATCATTTCACCGGTAACTATATCAAAAATATTTCCAGAATAAGTCTCTCTCGCTTTTCTTAAAAGTAAAATTTTCACATTTAGTGCTATTATATTATTAAGAAACTTCGGTACCGGCGAATCAAGAACAACAATAACAAGAAACTTCCTAAAAATGTTAATTATTAATACTAAGCTGTTCTTGGACGAGTGTATTAGTTATTTACTTTCATACAAAAGTAGGATTTAATCCATAACATATTATTTTAAACAATATGTAGGCAGACAACCTCCATATGAACAAGGTCGCTCACCATGCCCAGCCCTTCTAGGGCAGGGTAGGTGCCAAGGCTGGAGCTTGCTCCCATCTGCAGCTCGTAGGCCTGCCCTTCCCGTTAGGGAAGGTGGCAGACCAGAGAGGCCTAGCATCTATCTACCTCCATGCCTCGTGCTGGTGGGGAATGTGGCTAGGCCTGGGACCAGTTGGTCCCACCGATGAGGGGTATCCCCTCCCATGGGAGACATAGGTCTCTGACACTCCCACGCCAGGGAGCCGGAGCCGGGTCGCCATCTGGTTAAGACCCGGGCCGGGAGAATTCCCGGTGAATCAACACCACCACCATATGAACAAGACTAATATAGTATAGTGGTTATATAAACTCTAATGGTCGACACCATGCCCAGCCCTTCTAGGGCAGGGTAGGTGCCACCGCTAGAGCTTGCTACCATCTGCAGCTCGCAAGACTTCCCTTCCTGTCAGCCTCCCTGGGGCGGGGAAGATGGCAGACCAGAGTGGCCTAGCTTCTCCCTCCTAGCCCTGTGCTGGTGGGGAATGTGGCTGGGCCTGGGGCCAGTTGGTCCCAACGATGAGGGGGTACTTGTACCTCCTCCCATGGGAGACATAAGTCTCTGATACTCCCCTGACAGGGAGCCGGAGCCGGGTCGCCATCTGGAATAGACCCGGGTCGGGAGAATTCCCGGCAAATCAACACCTCCTCCTCCTAATCTCTAATGGTTGTAATAGACCATAATTTTTAAAGGGGTGGACCTGTAAGCCAACGGAAAGTATCGGTCAGATGACCAAAAGCTCTAACTGCGGGTCATCATCTAAGACCCGCGTCAGGAAACGCTTGTCCTGTAAATGAATGGTTCAGAGAACCGACGAGTTGGTAAATTAGACACATATGCAACACTTGGGTATCTTTATTGAGGAAACGTTTCGCCACACAGTGGCTTCATCTTAATACAGGGATTTCTTCGCTTGCCTATTCCTTGGGCACGACCTACTTCCACATTGAACAAATGTGACACCTCCTACAACTGCTGCACCTCTCCTGTCTACAGTATATAAGCTTCCTCTGCTCATATGCTGTTATTCTATTCAAGATTGATGGACTGACAACATCGACTCAAGATTGAGGGACTGACAACCTCACACTCCTCCTGTTCTTCACGATTCTCCTTTGTATGGACTGATGAAGCCACTGTGTGGCGAAACGTTTCCTCAATAAAGATACACAAAAATCACTCCCTACGAAAGCAAAAGACTCGGCAGGCGATGTAACATTCCCCCAATGAAGAGCAGGGGTGCCACTAGCACGTTGAGGGACAACACAATAAGTGTGAGGGGCCCAAGATTGTTCAACTGCCTCCCAGCATACATCAGGGGGATTACCAACAAGCCCCTGGCTGTCTTCAAGCAGGCACTGGACAGGCACCTCAAGTCGGTACCTGATCAGCCGGGCTGTGGTTCGTACGTTGGACTGCGTGCGGCCAGCAGTAACAGCCTGGTTGATCACGCTCTGGTCCAACAAGAGGCCTGGTCACGGACCGGGCCGCGGGGGCGTTGACCCCTGGAATTCTCTCCAGGTAGACTCCAGGTAGACCCAAGTGTTGCATATGTGTCTAATTTACCAAACGCTTGTCCTGTTTCCTGACGAACCTTACCTAACCTATGAACAAGACTTATATTGCGTTGTTGACAAGGCAAGAGAAAATTACTTATTTCCATTGTATCGCTTTCCACTACTGACTTCATATCAAATGTACCAGTGTTGAAAATTGAAATGTTTGTTTCCTTGCAAAGCTTACACTGTGTCACTCTGACTTTTTTGTGTTATCCCACTTTCTCTACACATACGCTGCTATATATGATAATCTATGTAACTGTATTTGTGTATACCTGAATAAACGTACTTAATTAGTACAAGGAAGACCTCTAGTATGCCTAGACATTTCGGCAGCCTAATCCTAATTCTTACTCTATGTCACAGGTTACGGAGCAGTACATTTTAATATGCCTTATTGCATACTAGGTAACTGAAGTAATTAATTAGATTTATAATAATGAGGAAGTACAAAACATATACGTAACAATATTATAATTACGTAGTAAATTTAGTAATGGGAATGGTTAAGTCTTGGCATGATACACTGTTTCTATAAAGCTCCTATATTGGGAGAGTTTCTTAGGCAAATTTAGGGCTAACTTAAGATTTATTAAATAACAAAAAGGCACAATACCGTGACTGGAACAATACACAAATAACTCGCACATAGGAACGTCGTCGTAAGCTCCTTTCTTCTATGTGCGGGTGGGTGAGCGTAAGTGCAAATTATGGAAAATCACAGATATCGAGAGTAAATCAAATTTGTTTTAGATGTGTGCATGATACGAAAAAGAATACGTACTAATTATTTTCTTATAGTTAGCTGATGATGGGGTGTGTTAGGGAGATAAGATTTTTTTTAACGGTAGTTTTGAAAATGGTGGTTGAGTCTGCAGTTCTAGAGGTTTCAAGCAGGAAGTTCCAGATTTTAGGCCCTTTTATGTAAGTAAGTACGTAAGTTTATTCAGGTATACACAAATACAGTTACATAGATTATCATACATAGCAGCATATGTGTAGAAAACCCAGGATAACCCAAAAAAGTCAGACAGAATGACTTATTTCCATTTGGGTACATTGAATTTTTGTAGAGATTTAGCCGGACACGGAGAATGTCATAGAGATTTTTGTGTCTGGTATTGTGTCTATGGGTCCTGTCACAACTATCAAGAAAGTGTTTTAGTTCAGGGATAATATTAGAATTTATGGTTCTGTAAATGTAGGTTGCACAGTAGTAAGTGTGGATGTTCTGCACAGAGAATAAGCTTATGTCTTTGAAGAGTGGGCTTGTGAGTTCATTACCTTTGTACCTTATTCAGCTATCAAAACTTTGGGGCCCAGTCTCTGGACCCATTATATACCTCTGTAATCTGTAAATACCTTTGTAACTTGTCATGATTGTGACCAGATCTACCTGAGTTCATTACCTTTGTAACCTGCTCAGCTATCAAACTTTGAGGCCCAGTCTCTGGACCCATTATATATCTCTGTAATCTTTTGACTACCGCCAACAGGATGGGTATGTGGTGCATAATAAAGATATTAAACTAACTAGAGTGGGGCGGGGGTGTTGCCTAGGATTGGATTGCGCGATAATTCTTACTGCGGCTTTTTGTTGGATGATTATTGGCTTTAGGTGGGTTGCTGCTGTTGATCCCCATAGAGATGGTAGAGATAAATGAGTGAATAGAATAGTGTGAAAAGGGCTGATTGTGGCACGTAGTAACGTATCTTGGAGAGGATCCCAATCGTTTTGGATACTTTTTTTGTTATGTGTTGGATATGGGTGTTGAATTTCAGGTTGCTGTCAAGATGTAGGCCCAGGAATTTGCCCTCATTATGTTTAGCAATAAGAGTGTTGTCAATCATAATGTTCAGCTGGAAACACTTGCCCTGTTACCAAACATAATATAGAAGGTTTTGTCAGTATTAAGTGTAAGTTTATTAGCAGTCATCACGGTTGATACACAATTATACTTATTTTATAAATTATCAACCATAACTTTTTACCATGTAGTCTACAATTAAGTAGTCCTACGAATGCCCGCAATGCACAGCATATTAGGGGCTTTTGGCATGTACATCTCATTAATACCTATGTATCTTGTCTACCCAACCATGTATCATTGTACTATGCGATGTTGCATCGCTCTTCATTAACAACGGTGTTGAGTGAGGCAAAATTAGGGTGGGAGATGACGTAAGTCGTGTCATCAGCAAAGAGAATAGGTTTCAGGTGTTGTGATACATTAGGAAGATCCTTGATGAATAAGAGGAAGAGCAGGGGATCAAGGACACTTCCCTCTGGCCTTTCAGTATCCAGTGGTCTCGTTGATTAGGTTGTGTCGTTAATAGAGACGTATTGATGTCTGTTAGTAAGGTAGGATTTGAAATATATAAGTGCGTGGCCTCTTATACCATAATGATCAAGTTTGTGGAGTAGGATGCCGTGGTCTACTGTATCAAAAGCTTCCCTTAGGTCGATAAAAAGTTCTAATGGATATTCATTTTTTCCAGTGCTGTGTAAAGCAGGTCTAGGCTATTGCTAGGTTACTGATAGTGATCAATGGCTCTTGAAAAAGGAAGGAATAAACTTTTTTTGAAAGGGATAAGGAAGTGAAGATGGCAGGCATCAGAGGGGCACAGGCTGCCATAATTATATTTATATGTCTTCTGAAATTCGCCGAAGAAGGAAATCAGTCATGAGGACTGGAAAAGGAGACTGAAGTAATGGCACCCTGGACAGTGAAGGCTCCACATCCTATCAGAAAAGTAAATGTCACTATCGCCGCAAGGTATGGCAACACCCACAGCGTTTTTTGTGGCGCTCTTATGTGGTGATATTCAAACTAATCCAGGACCTCAAAATACCTGGAGAGGGTTCCAGGGGTCAACCCCCCGCGGCCCGGTCTGTGACCAGGCCTCATGGAGGATCAGGGCCTGATCAACCAGGCTGTTACTGCTGGCCGCACGCAGACCGACATACGAACCGCAGCCCGGCTGGTCAGGTACTGACTTTAGGTGCCTCTCCTACCTACATGGAGTCTACCTGGAGGGTATTCAGGGATCGACGTCCCCACGGCCCGGTCTATGACCAGGCCTCCCGGTGGATCAGGGCCTGATCAACGAGGCTGTTACTGCTGGCTGCACATAGTCCAACGTACGAACCACAGCCCGGCTGATCTGGTACTGACTTTAGGTATCTGTCCAGCTCCCTCTTCAAAGCAACCAGAGGTCTACTGGTAATGCCCCTTATGGCTGGTGGGAGGCTGTTGAACAGTCTTGGGCCCTGGACACTTATTGTGTTTTCTCTTAGTGTACCAGTGGCTCCCCTACTTTTCACTGGGGGTACGTTGCACCGTCTGCCAAGTCTTTTGCTTTCTTATGGAGTGATTTCTGTGTGCATATTAGGGACCAGTCCTTCCAGAATCTTCCAGGTGTAGATTATGATATATCTCTCTCGCCTGCGCTCCAGTGAATATAAGTCTAGTGCTTCCAGGCGTTCCCAGTTGTTAAGGTGTTTGATGGAACTTATATATGCAGTAAAGGTTCTCTGTACATTATCTAGATCTGCAATTTCACCTGCCTTGAATGGGGATGTTAATGTACAGCAGTATTCTAGCCTAGAGAGAACAAGTGATTTAAAAAGGATCATCATTGGCTTGGCATCTCTTGTCTTGAATGTTCTCATTATCCAGTACATGCTTGAAGACAGCCAGGAGACTATTGGTAATCCCCCTTATGTATGCTGGGAGTCAGTTGAACAGTCTTGGGCTCCTGACACTTATTGTGTTGTCTCTTATCGTGCTAGTGGCGCCCCTGCTTTTCATTGGGGGGATGTTGCATCGTCTGCCGAGTCTTTTGCTTTCATAGGGAGTGATTTTCGTATGCAAGTTCGGTACTAATCCCTCTATGATTTTCCAAGTGTATATGATCATGTATCTCTCCCGCCTGCGTTCTAGGGAGTACAGGTTGAGGAACTTCAAGCGTTCCCAGTAATTTAGTTGTTATATTGTGAAGGTTCTCTGTACATTTTCTAGGTAAGCAATTTCACCTGTCTTGAAAGGTGCTGTTAGTGCGCAGCAATATTCCAGCCTAGATAGAACAAACGACCTGAAGAGTGTCATCATAGGCTTGGCATCCCTAGTTTTGAAGGTTCTTATTATCCATCCTATCATTTTTCTAGCAGATGCGATTCATACAATGTTATGGTTTTTAAAGGTGAGATCTTCTGACATGATCACTCCCAGGTCTTTTACATTAGTTTCTCGCTCTTTTGTGTGGTTGGAATTTGTTTTATACTCCGATGTAGTTTTGATTTCCTCACATTTTCCATATCGGAGTAACTGAAATTTCTCATCTTTGAACTTCATATTGTTTTCTGCGGCCCATTAAAGATTTGGTTGATGTCCGCCTGGAGTCTTGCAGTGTCTTCAATGGAAGACACTGTCATGCAAATTCGGGTGTCATCTGCAAAGGAAGACACTGCACTGTGGCTTATATCCCTGTCTATGTCAGATATGAGGATGAAGAACAAGATGGCAGCGAGTACTGTGCCTTGTGGAACAGAGCTTTTCACCGTAGCTGCCTCAGACTTTACTTTGTTTACTATTACTCTTTGTGTTCTATTTGTTAGGAAATTATAGATCCATCTACCAACTTTTCCTGTTATTCCTTTATCACGCATTTTGTGTGCTATTACACCATGATCACACTTGTCAAAGGCTTTTGCAAAGTCTGTGTATATTACATCTGCATTCTGTTTGTCTTCTAGAGCATCTAGGACCTTGTCTATTATTTGTTGGTTTAAGGTGAATTTGGTGCAGAGATTTAAAAGCTCGTGTGTATGTGAGTTTTCATCTGAGCTGCCTCCTGGTGTTACCTCTGCTACAACATTATTTGCTATACTCCTCCATTTTAGGTGCCTTAGGTTGACATCCCCCATGAGCAAGATGTTGGGGGCAGGAGCTGGAAGATTTTCCAGACAGTGGTCAATTTTCAAAAGCTGTTCCCGGATTTTGAAAATTGACCACTGTCTGGAAAATCTTCCAGCTCCTGCCCCTAGATGAAACTAATGTACAGGTGCAAATCAGGCAGATTAGGTATCCCTGTAATCATTGTGGTAAAGGTGTCGGCAGACGATGCAACATCCCCCCAATGAAAAGTAGGGATGCCACTAGCATGATAAGAGACAACACAATAAATGTCAGGGGCCCAAGACTGTTCAATAGACCCCTGGCTGTCTTCAAGCAGGCACTGGACAGGCACCTAAACTCAGTACCTGGCCAGCCAAGCTGTGGTTCGTACGTCGGGATGTGACAGCCTGGTTGATCAGGCTAATCCATAATGAGGCCTGGTCACAGATCGAGCCGTGGGCCCAGTGGCTAATGCGTCGGTCTGGAGTTTTGAGACTCTCTGATCGTGAGTTCTAACCCCACCCATGGTATGGGGCGTTGACCCCTCTCCAGGTATACTCCAAGTATTAAAACCAGCTACTCTGGTAGATTAAAATTAGATGGACTGTATGTTTTAGTTTACTTGCTGGGTACACAAAATA
>WNWK01057324.1:0-10770 GCA_009830355.1 Cherax destructor
GATCAGGGCCTGATAAACCCAGGTTTTTCTGCTGGCCCACGTAGCTAAACTCAACCCCGCCCGGCTGATCCGGCCCAACAAAATATCTTCCCCCCTCTTAAAGGAAACCGGGGGGTCTTTTGTAATTTCCCTTATCCTGGTGGGAGGCTGTTGAAATTTTGGGGCCCCCGGACATTATGGTTTTTTCTCTTAGTGTACCAATGGCCCCCCTACTTTTCTTTGGGGGTTTTTTGCACCGCCTGGCCAGTCTTTTACTTTCAGGTGATTTCTGTGTGCAGATTCGCGTTACAGTAACAAGTCAAGTACTTCCAAGCGTTCCCAGTAGTTAGGTGTTTGAGGGAAACAATGTGCAAAAAAGGTTCTCTGTACATTCTCTGATCTGCAATCACCTGTTTTAACGGAGTTTAACCAATATTCCACCCTAGAAAAAAGTGATTTGAAAGGATCATCTTTGGGGGCCTTTTGCCTGGGTAAACGTAAGTAACATTTGCTCCTGAGAAAACACAAATGATGATGGTCTTTAGGCACCATGATTAATGCCGGACAGTGGAAAAATGAAGGGGAAGGTTTCCCCTGGCACAAGTTGTATCCTTGGAGTGAAATTTAACCCCAAACTGACCATGAAGAGCCACTTTGTAAATCTTCAAACAAGGCGGCCGGGAACTTACAACATTGGGGGGAAAAGAAAAACTTTCCTCATCATTCCCCACCCTTTTCCAGAGGATGCTTTCCCTATTATAAAAATTTCCAAAAAACCCCCCCTTGATCTGCCATATATAATGAATTTAACGCCAGTTGCAGTTTAATGTTGGAACGTGTGTATTTGTTAAAATATTTTCCGCATCTGCTCGACAGTAGAGTTTGCAAAATTTCAAAAAGCACAAGTACCTCACACCTTAGTATGCTCCCCCTTTCTTGGTTGCCTGCCCCCCCCTCTTCTGCGACTTCTTGACAGAATAGGAACAAAACAAAACGCCTCATCTCCGCCTGGTTCCAGCCTGGATAGATGTCATTCCCCAGGAGGGATGTGGGTGGCTTTATGATGTACAAGACCAATATCCAGTACCCCACTTGGGTTCACTTCGGGACAGTGAGACGTGAGCTTCTCACAAAAAAACGGGCCCAAAATATCTGACTTAGTCAGTTGTGGCTGCCAAAAGGGAAACTCCTCCAAGTGAGGGCCAAAGGGGGTTTGAATGTGTTTTTAAAAAAAACCCACATCCCTGTTTTAGGTGGGACGAAAGGTTTTTTTATGAAATCTGGGGAAAAATGGGCAATCAAAATTTTATGTCGCCCTTGAACTTCAAACTCCTGTCAGGCTGTTTTTCCCCTTTCCCAAAATTAAACGGCCCGGCTTTACATTTTATTTGGGAGTTGAAAAAGGGTTTGGTGCAGTGTAAAGCCTCTCAAAGGGGGAATGATGGGGTTTTCTTTCAGGTGTTGCGGTTTGTTGAGTTTACCAGTGGGGGTTTTTGAAAAAAGAAAACCAAAGCCCCGTTTTCCCCTGAGTTTTTTAAAAGGGGGGCCCCTTACCGGTCGCAGAAAAACCCAAACCCTTTCCCGCCTTAACCGGAAAAAGAAATTTTTTAACTTTTAAAAAACCCAACCCCGGGAAACGGTTCCTTCGGGGGCGGGTTTTTTAAAGGGGGCATACTTTTTTAAGCGGGGGGGGAACTTGTCACCCGGTGAAAATTTAAAAAAAGCTTACAAAAAACCCAATCCTTTTTAAAAAAAGGGGCCTTGGGGGGGCCCTTTTTTAAAAGGGGGGGGAAAAAGGGTTTTTTTAAAAAAAAAAAAGGGGGTTTGCTTTTTTTACCCACCAGTAGGCTTTTTTTGTTCCAAATTCCCCGGGTTTTAAAAATTTATTTTTTGGGGAAAATGTTTCCCATTTTGGGTGAAAAACCCAAAAGGGTTTTGGGTTTTTTCCCCCTTTTTCACCCTTGGGGAATAGTTTTAAAATCCTTTTCCAATTTTTTCCCCCCCGGGGGGCCCCCTTTTATTGGGCCCCCCTTCAAAAACCCTTTTTCCGGGGGTTACTGACAAAAATCTCAAACAAAAATGTGGGCCTTTTTTCCACCCAGGGGCGGGAAAAAATTTTTGCCCGGGTTAAAAGAGGTTTCGGGGGGCTGGGGCGGTTTGGGGGGGCCAAAAGGGGTTTGTAGGACCGGAATTCCCGGCCCTTTTTCCCCCCCCCGGGGGTTTTTGACCAAAGGCTTTCGGGGAAAAAAAAATTTTCCCCTAAAAAGGAAAAGGCAAAAGTTTTTAAAGGGGGAACGGTGGTGAAAAGGGGTTAAGTAGTGTAAAAAAGGGCCTTAAAAAAAAATTTTTAAAAGGGGTTTAAAAATCCCCACAGGTTAACAAATTTTTTGTAAGGGGGGTTTTTTAAAAATTTTAAAAGGGGGGGCTGTGATGGGAGGGGGGGAATTTTTAAAGGAGGTTGTTTTTTGGTTCAGCGTTACGGAAAACCAAAATTTTTTTCTTTTTTTAAATTAAAATTTTTTTTTTAATTTGGGGGGGTTTTTTTTTTAATTTTTTGGGCGGGTCGTTTTTCCCCTTTGGCCCCCCCCCTTTTGGCCCCGGGAAATTGGGTTTTTAGTTAAAGCGGGGACCCCTTAGAAGGGGAAAAAGGGTTATACTTGGGGGAAAGGGTTAAGGTTTTTTTTTAAAAAAAAATGAAACTGAAGGGGGCAACCCCCCGCCGATCAAAACCCCCCCCAAAAATCTTGGGAAAATCGGTAATAAGTGGGGGATTTTTTAAAAAACCCAACGAAATCCAGGTTTAAGGGTTTTTCCCCGGAGTTTTTCCCAGCTGAAGGTTTTTTTTCCTTTTAAAAATCTGCCATCTGTTCTTCATCAATATTTGGTCATCCTTTATTTGGGTGACTTTTCTATAACGTGGGGTGCTGCTGTACCCCATTTTCAGCTTCCCCCCAGCATGCCCTCAAGGTTTCCGATTGGGCCCCCCACTCCCGGGGTTTTAAAATTTTTTGTGGCAAAACTCATAAATTACGTTTACAAGACGTTCAGTGATCTCTGAAACCTTTTACCCCATACCCCTCCGTATCCCAGGTGTCCTCAGGGTTTTTCGGGCCCCCTTTTTGACCGTCATTGTCCTGGAAACCTCCCCATTACCTCTCTGAAGGCAACTTGTCATGGCTGAAACCTTACCCCCATCTTTCATGGGGCTGATCGTGAACTCTCCTTCACCATTCATTAAATTTTATCAAACTCGATTATGGTGACCAATATATTCGCGGCCTCCTGCTCTTTTTCCAGCCTTAACCCTATCCATCCCCAGGGATTGCGTTTTGCCGGTGTTTTTCGTTTTTCCCCCGGTTGAAGCCTCTTGAAGGGGGGCTTTCCCACCCATTGATCGTCAGTGAAATTCCCCGCTGTTATTTTTTTCATGACCTCCACAATCCTTTCATGTATAGGATTGTCAAAAATTTATAGATGCTTTTTTTTGTTCGTCGCCCCTGTTTACTTCGCCCCTTTTTCTCTTCGTCACATTCGCTCTTTTTTCCCCCATACCATCTTTCTATTTTATCGGCATCCCCCTTTTTCCCCCCCCTTGGGAAGTTCCTGCTGTCCGTGTCTGTTCTTCTCCTCTGCCTTGCGCGAAAGCCCAACTACCTACGGTGGCTTCTCGCTTTCTTTTCTAGACCACTTTCGCTCTCATTCCCATGCCATCGCAGTATACACCGATGGTTCTAAGTCTTTGACAGCGTCGGGTCGCAGCAGTGTTTCCTGGAATGCCCTCCAGGTAGACTCCAGGTAGCATATTTATGGCTGAATTGTATGCCATTCCGTATTGCATCTATGCCTGTGTCACCATTTGTGGTCGTTTCAGACTCCCTTAGTGCTTTACAGGCTATCCGAAAATTTGATACACCTCACCCCCTAGTTCTTCGTATCCAACTTTGGTTATGCTGTATCTCTAGCAAGCACAAAGATATTGTTTTTTGTTGGGTCCCTGGTCATGTTGACATACAGGGCAATGAACAGGCAGACACTGCTGCGCGGTCAGCAGTACATGACCTTCCAGTTTCATATAGAGATGTTCCATTCACGGACTATTTTGCGGTCATTGCTACCCACCTTCTCACCCGTTGGTAACAACGCTGGTCTGACTTGCTAAATAACAAACTTCATTCTATTAAACCGAGTATCGGTTTTTGGCCTTCTTCTTGTCACCAATGTCGAGGTTGGGAGACTACACTCTCCCATCTTCGCATCGGCCACACTCGTCTTACTCACGGGTATCTCATGGAGAGGCTCCCTGCCCTCTCTGTGAGCATTGTCAGGTTCCAGTATCTGTTCGCCATATTCTGTTGGACTGCCCACTCTATCAACGAGCACGCAGAATTTACCTCCAACGGCGTCTTTGCTCTGCGGCCCTTTCTTAACCTTCCCTCCTTGTCGATGGACCCTCCTTGAATCCTGAATCTCTCATTGACTTTTTGACAGCAACTGACTTACTACACAAACTCTGAAAGTTATGCCTCTAGCACCTCCCTCAGTCCCTTCTACCTCGATCTCTTGCTACCCTCTATCCCTGCACTATCCACTGTCCTGCTGCACTCCATACCCTACTAATCATCCCTCTCCCTCTTACAACCCATTCTCCCAGCATCCTGCAATAACCTGCAGCGCTGTATGACCCCTGTGGTTTAGCGCTTCTATTTGATTATAATAATAATAATTATTATCAGGGAATGTCCCTAGTCTTATTATCAGGGAATGTCCTAGTCTTATCATCAGGGAATGTCCCTAGTCTTATTATCAGGGAATGTCCCTAGTCTTATTATCAGGGAATGTCCCTAGTCTTATCATCAGGGAATGCCCCTAGTCTTATTATCATCAGTGGCAATATCATAAAGGTCACTGTCGTCCTACGGCGCTCTTGATAAGTGTTTACCCTGTGAAACATCGGCTGTGGTGGAATCAGGAAATGATGATAATAAGACTAAGAGAGCAGAGCCTCAAGACACGTCTATTCTCTGGTATGGTAAGTAGGAGGATCAAGTCTCAAGTCCAGTTTTCCCAGTGGGGTCTGTCCCAACTGGACTTTTGAGACAAGGTTTCTCTTTGATCTTTTTTATAATAATAATATCTTTATTTCTACAAGTGCATTTACAAGGTATACAGGCCTAGCTGACATCAATGACATACTACTATATACAAAGCCCCTTGTTATGCAGAGCATTTCGGGAAAATTAGGTTGGTTTTGCTGCCTCGGCCGGGAAGGAATCCCGCTTTTTAATGCCACTATTATAGCTTGAGTCATCCCACATAAAATTAAATGTATTTTTATTTTAAGAAGCCGTCAGTCTCCCACCGAGGCAGGGTGACTATGATCAGTGGGACTCATGATTTGCATTCCAAGCTGGGCACCTCACTTGTTTAATGATTTGTTGACAAAAGGATACTAGTTCATACTTTCGAGGGCTTAGGGAGAAGCCTAGGTTCTCTCCTTGTTTAATGATAATTCTTATGTCCTCTAGTAGAAATTCTGTAGTGTCTGCCAGCATACCATTATCCGAGAACCAGATGTTAAGCTCATTGGTCGGGTACTCGGTGACGTTTGTGACGGCTAAAGTGAAAGGGAGAGGAGCAGGACTGTTTCTCTACTGAACACTTTCACGTGAATAGATTTCAAGTTCATCAGATAGAGGTTTTGAGTCGCTTTTGTAGCATTAAGGGATAAGCAGATAAAGTTTAGGAAATGGTCATGAACAGCGCTGAGTACAACTCCATTTTTTAAGGAATTGAAATGAATTTGATCTGAGACTTCAGGCTTGTATTTAAATGATACTTGCACGTACTGCATGGGCTTCTGCTTGCACGTACTGCATGGGCTGCTGCTTGCACGTACTGCATGGGCTGCTGCTTGCACGTACTGCATGGGCTGCTGCTTGCACGTACTGTATGGGCTGCTGCTTGCACGTACTGTATGGGCTGCTGCTTGCACTTACTGCATGGGCTGCTGCTTGCACGTACTGTATGGCTGCTGCTTGCACGTACTGTATGGGCTGCTGCTTGCACTTACTGCATGGGCTGCTGCTTGCACGTACTGTATGGGCTGCTGCTTGCACGTACTACATGGGCTGCTGCTTGCACGTACTGTATGGGCTGCCGCTTGCACGTACTGTATGGGCTGCTGCTTGCACGTACTGTATGGGCTGCTGCTTGCACGTACTGTATGGGCTGCTGCTTGCACGTACTGTATGGGCTGCTGCTTGCACGTACTGCATGGGCTGCTGCTTGCACGTACTACATGGGCTGCTGCTTGCACGTACTGTATGGGCTGCTGCTTGCACGTACTGTATGGGCTGCTGCTTGCACTTACTGCATTTGCTGCTGCTTGCACGTACTGTATGGGCTGCTGCTTGCACGTACTGTATGGGCTGCGCTTGCACGTACTACATGGGCTGCTGCTTGCACGTACTACATGGGCTGCTGCTTGCACTTACTGCATGGGCTGCTGCTTGCACGTACTACATGGGCTGCTGCTTGCACGTACTACATGGCTGCTGCTTGCACGTACTGCATGGGCTGCTGCTTGCACGTACTACATGGGCTGCTGCTTGCACGTACTGTATGGGCTGCTGCTTGCACGTACTGTATGGGCTGCTGCTTGCACGTACTACATGGGCTGCTGCTTGCACGTACTACATGGGCTGCTGCTTGCACGTACTGTATGGGCTGCTGCTTGCACGTACTGCATGGGCTGCTGCTTGCACGTACTGCATGGGCTGCTGCTTGCACGTACTACATGGGCTGCTGCTTGCACGTACTGTATGGGCTGCTGCTTGCACGTACTGCATGGGCTGCTGCTTGCACGTACTACATGGGCTGCTGCTTGCACGTACTACATGGGCTGCTGCTTGCACGTACTACATGGGCTGCTGCTTGCACGTACTGCATGGGCTGCTGCTTTCACGTACTGCATGGGCTGCTGCTTGCACGTACTACATGGGCTGCTGCTTGCACGTACTGTATGGGCTGCTGCTTGCACGTACTGCATGGGCTGCTGCTTGCACGTACTACATGGGCTGCTGCTTGCACGTACTACATGGGCTGCTGCTTGCACGTACTACATGGCTGCTGCTTGCACGTACTGCATGGGCTGCTGCTTTCACGTACTGCATGGGCTGCTGCTTGCACGTACTACATGGGCTGCTGCTTGCACGTACTGCATGGGCTGCTGCTTGCACGTACTGCATGGGCTGCTGCTTGCACGTACTGCATGGGCTGCTGCTTGCACGTACTGCATGGGCTGCTGCTTGCACGTACTGCATGGGCTGCTGCTTGCACGTACTGCCCCAATTGAAATGTTCTCAACATCAGAGCTGCATCACGCTCACTGTCACGATAGCCCTTGCAACAAGGTGGCGTAGAAAGTTGAAAACATCTGGACATGGGGATCAACAAGACTACGTAGGAGACGATAGGGAATCTTTCCACACAGGTCCGATAAGACAGAAATGCGCTTAACCAGGACGACACGAGTAACGCTTCTGTCTTACAAGCAGCGCGGTGTGACCCTTGTGGGTTTAGCTCATGGTTTTGGTTTTAATAATAATAATTCTTCTTGCATGGATGCGAAGAGGGCTGTATTATGCAGTGAAACAAAGTAGAACTGATCTATAGTAAATCCAGCATTGACAGGCGGCCGCTGCATTGAAGGGTCTTTAAATGTTCTACGTCCAGCACCAGAAAACAAAGAGCTGTCGTATAATTCATCTCAACTGCCCTTCTACATATAACACTCTCCACGCTGATTCCCTGATGTTGTGACAACCTCACGCCTTCACTAACCTGCTTTCACCACTATATCTATTGTGTTTTCTCGTTCTTTTGTTTCGTTTAGAACTTAACAACAACAGGTCCCAGAACAAGAGACTAACTAATAAAGATGCCCTAAGTGAATTCGCTTATGTTCTTCCATCCATGTTGCCGGATTCGTTGTACCTTCTTCCTTCATTCTCCCTAGCTGAGTTTGAGTAAGCTGAGATCCAGCTACTGAACCTGAAAGGGCTATTCGGCTTCGGCTCCCCGTATTATTGAGGTTAAGCGCTAGCTCGTGGACTTGATGAGGGTTTTATGCTCCAGCTCGTCGACCAGTTAAGGGCCCTGGCTCAATGACCGAGAGTGTTACGCTCAAGCTCCTGGATAGTTTGAGGGTGTTAAGCCCCGACTATAAGACCACTTAGCTCCAGCTTCTGGACCTTTTGAAAGAGTTATGCTCCAACTTCTAGACTTGTTTTAGCAGTGTAACACTGCAGTAACTCCAACATTTACAGTGTAACACTGTAGTAACACAGACATTCCCAGTGTAACACTGCAATAACACCAACATTCCCAGTGTAACACTGCAGTAACACCAACATTCCCAGTGTAACACTGCAGTAACACCAACATTCCCAGTGTAACACTGAAGTAACACCAACATTCTCAGTGTAACACTGATAAGTTGTCCGTTTGGTTATTGTTTTTCATTAAACAAAGCGAAATTAATATTTACAGCAAGTCAGGTATTGACAAGCAGCCTGGCCCCTTCTCTTCACTTCCATGATAACTTTCTCTTCACTTCCATGATAACTTTCTCTTCACTTCCATGATAACTTTCTCTTCACTCCCATGATAACTTTCTCTTCACTTCCATGATAACTTTCTCTTCACTCCCATGATAACTTTCTCTTCACTCCCATGATAACTTTCTCTTCACTCCCATGATAACTCTCTCTTCACTCCCATGATAACTTTCTCTTCACTCCAATGATAACTTTCTCTTCACTCCCATGATAACTTTCTCTTCACTTCCATGATAACTTTCTCTTCACTCCCATGATAACTTTCTCTTCACTCCCATGATAACTTTCTCTTCACTCCAATGATAACTTTCTCTTCACTCTCATGATAACTTTATCTTCACTTTCATGATAACTTTCTCTTCACTCCCATGATAACTTTCTCTTCACTCCCATGATAACTTTCTCTTCACTCCCATGATAACTTTCTCTTCACTCCCATGATAACTTTCTCTTCACTCCCATGATAACTTTCTCTTCACTCCCATGATAACTTTATCTTCACTCAAATGATAACTTTCTCTTCACTCCCATGATAACTTTCTCTTCACTCCCATGATAACTTTCTCTTTGCTCCCATAACTTTCTCTTCACTCCCATGATAACTTTCTCTTCACTCCCATGATATCTTTTAGCTCCCATGATAACTTTCTGTTCGCTCCAATGATAACTTTCTCTTTGCTCCCATAACTTTCTCTTCACTCCCATGATAACTTTCTCTTTGCTCCCATAACTTTCTCTTCTCTCCCATGATAACTTTCTCTTAGCTCATATGATAACTTTCTCTTCACTACCATGATAACTTTCTCTTAGCTCCAATGATACCTTTCTCTTTACTCCCATGATAACTTTCTCTTCGCTCCTATGATAACTTTCTCTTCACTCCCATGATAACTTTCTCTTAGCTCTCATGATAATTTTCTCTTCGCTCCCATGATAACTTTCTCTTCACTCCCATGCTCTCGTCATAACTTTCTCTTTGCTCCCATGATAACTTTTTCTTTGCTCCCATGATAACTTTCTCTTAGCTCCCATGATAACTTTATCTTCACTCCCATGATAACTTTCTCTTCACTCCCATGCTCTCATCATATCTTTCTCTTCGCTCCCATGATAACTTTTTCTTGCTCTCATGATAACTTTCTCTTAGCTCTCATGATAATTTTCTTCGCTCCCATGATAACTTTCTCTTCGCTCCCATGGGAACTTTCTCTTCGCTCCCATTATAACTTTCTCTTCACTCCCATGATAACTTTCTCTTAGCTCCAATGATAACTTTCTCTTAGCTCCCATGATAACTTTCTCTTTGCTTCCATATTACCTTTCTCTTAGCTCTCATGATAACTTTCTCTTTGTTCCCATGATAACACACTCTTCGCTCCCATGATAACTTTCTCTTTGCTCCCATGATAACTTTCAATTCACTCCCATGCTCTAATCATAACTTTCTTTTTGCTCCCATGATAACTTTCTCTTCATTCCCATGATAACTTTCTCTTAGCTCCTATGATAACTTTCTCTTAGCTCCAATGATAACTTTCTCTTCACTCCCATGATAACTTTCTCTTCACTCCCATGATAACTTTCTCTTCACTCCCATGATAACTTTCTCTTCACTCCCATGATAACTTTATCTTTGCTCCCATAATAACTTTCTCTTCGTTCTCATGATAACTTTCTCTTAGCTCTCATGATAACTTTCTCTTCGCTCCCATGATAACTTTCTCTTCGCTCCCATGATAACTTTCTCTTCACTCCAATGATAACTTTCTCTTCACTTCCATGATAACTTTCTCTTCACTCCCTTGATAACTTTCTCTTCACTCTCATGATAACTTTCTCTTCGCCCCATGATAACTTTCTCTTCACTCCCATGATAACTTTTTCTTTGCTCCCATAACTTTCTCTTCACTCCCATGATAACTTTCTCTTCGTTCTATTGATAACTTTTAGCTCCCATGATAACTTTATATTTCGCTCCTATGATAACTTTTTTGTTTCCCCTGATAACTTTTCTTGCTCCCATGGGTAACTTTTTTCACTCCCATGATAACTTTCTCTTCGTCCTATGATAACTTTCTCGTTGCTCAAGATAACCCTTTTTTTCACTCCCATGTCTTTATCATAACTTTCTTCGCCCCTTTTATAACTTTTTTTTTTTTCCCCCGATAACTTT
>WNWK01057325.1:0-10770 GCA_009830355.1 Cherax destructor
TTTGTCTGGTACACTTTTGTCTCTCATCCCCATCTTTTGTCTGGTGTTACCTTTGGTTTTGGGGCTATACATGTTTGATTATGGGTAAGGCAGTCTTTAACACCTGAAACTAAAGCTCAAATCATGGGGCTTCAAAGCTGGGCACCAGGCGAAGAGAATAGTGGAGAATGTTGGTGTGTGAGCGTTAGTGAGGAACTGGATGCAGCATTTCAAGGCTGGTGGCGGTGTTGAGTTACCATCTACCAAACCTCGGCATGGCCCCTCTAAGAAGACATCTGTTCATACCTTAACTGTGTTAAAGAAGCAGTTAGAGAGTACACCTAAAATAACTGCTAGAGAATTGAAAGAAGAACCCACATCTTCTCTCAGAAGTGTCTGTAGAAATGTTAACAGACGTGTGTCAGAACTGCCACAGTAGTCACGCTAGGTTAACCCTTTGATCGGTGCCGTACTAGTACGTTTACGAGCAGGGGTTGGTGCCGTACCTAGTCGCCCCAAATTCTAGGCCTCAATTTAAGCAGAAACGTCTGGTAGGCATACATATGAAAGAATGGGTCTGTGTGGTCAGTGTGCACAGTATAAAAAAATCCTGCAGTACACACTGCATAATGAGAAGAAAAAAACTCTGACCGTTTTTACGATTAAAACAGCGACTTGCAGTCAATTTTCGTATGGTATTTATTGATATATTCTCGTTTTCTTGGTCTCATTTGATAGAATGGAAGATATATTACAGAAATAGAGATGATTTTGATTGGTATGACAATGACAAGTACCTTGAAATTGAGCTCAAAGTAGCGAAAATGTTCGATTTTTGACGATGTTCAGAGTAAACAAATCACACATGCCTCCAATACACATCAACTGGCGAGTCTTATATTCATGCACAAGTGCTCTGATATTATTTATACCATTTTTACAATGATGCAGTTGTATACATAACAGTAAATCTTCTATTTTGTGAGAATAAAATTCAAAATGAAAAGCAAAAGTAATGGAACAGGGCCTGAGATGTGACTAATGAACAGAGAACATGTTATTTTAGTGCCAGGAATGTCTGCCTTGTTTACTCTGGACCCTATTTTGAAATTGGCATCGTTTGAAATTTGTGTGAAATTGGAAAATTGCCATTTTCTGACCACTATTTTGGGTAGATGAAATTGGTAAATAGGCAGTTTCTTGTACTCAATCGATGAAGAAATGGAGTTCTAGCGAAATAGCTATAATTTTAGGAGACTGAAACATTGGAATTTGTCGAAAATAGGCTCAAAGTGGGCAAAATCGCCGATCGTAGTGTCATGTACTAACTTCTGAAAGCATAATTGTTAGTTTTCGATCAAATTTCATAATTTTGGTGGCGTTATGATCGGAAAAAGATTCTCTATCATTTCATAAGAAAAAATTAATTTTTTTTCCAAAAATTTTCGACCCAGGAACACTTTCCTGAGAAGGCCTGTCGACCCCCAAAGGGTTAAGAAACCGATCCTCTACAAGCCACAGAAGAAATGTAGGCTGGATTATGCAAAAAAATATCTTCACTGGAATCCTCATCAGTGGTCTGAAGTAATTTGGAGTGATGAAGCAACCTTCACGTCACCTGGGCGGGTCAACATTTGGGAAGACCCGGGCCGGACATCGCGTACCTACAACAACAACAACACGTCACCTGTAACCATGGGGGCATGTACGGCCCAGAGGTAGTGACCCGCTAGACCCATGCTACACCTGTGGGACCACCAAACACCCAGACTCGCTCATGGTTTGGGGTGTTTCAGTGCTCAGAGTGTTGGTGAACTCATTGTGCTTCCCAGAAACCAGTATATGAACTGGTATAATTACCTGGAGTTATTGTGTGACAATTTACCTCAGGTGTTTGATAAGTGGAGCTACAGTTTTTATGCAGAACGGGGCACTGTGTCATACTGCCAAATCTGTAGTTCAGTGGCTTAAGGACTGTGAAGTGAAGTTCTTTAACCCTTTGGGGTCGACAGGCCTTCTCAGGAAAGTGTTCCTGCGGTCGAAAATTTTTGGAAAAAAAAATTAATTTTTCTTATGAAATGATAGAGAATCTTTTTCCGATCATAACGCCACCAAAATTATGAAATTTGATCGAAAACTAAAGGAATTATGCTTTCGCGAAGTTAGCGGTAGCCATGACATACGCATCGGCATTTGCCCACTTTGCCTATTTTCAACAAATTCCAATGTTTCAGTCTCCCAAAATATAGCTATTTTAGAACTCTTTTCTTCATCGATTGATCAAAAACAGCCTATTTACCAATTTCATCTGCCCAAATAGTGGTCAGAAAATGGCAATTTTCAATTTCACACAAATTTCAAACAAGCAATTTCAAAATAGGGTCCAAGTAAACAAACAGACATTCCTGGCACTAAAATAACATGTTCTCTGTTCATTAGTCACGTCTCCAGGCCCTGTTATTACTTTGCTTTCATTGAATTTATTCTCACAAATAGAAGATTACTGTTATGTATCACTGCATCATTGTAAAAATGTAAATAATATCAGAGCACTTTGCATGAAATAAGACTCGCCAGTTGATGTATTGAGGCATGGTGTGTTTGTTTACTCGTGAACATCGTCAAAAATCAAACATTTCCTACTTGAGCTCAATTTCAGGTACTGTGTCATCCAATCAAAATCATCTCTATTTCTGTAATATATCTTCCATTCTATCAAATGAGACAAGAAAGGAATCATCAATAAAGCCATACGAAATTGACTGCAAACTCTGTTTCAATCGAAAAAGCGGTCAGAGTTTTTTCTCTCATTATGCAGTGTGTACTGCAGGATTTTTATACTGCGACACTGACCACATAGACATTCTTTCATATGTATGCCTACCAGACGTTTTCTGCTTAAAATGAGGCCACTAGAATTTGGGCGACTAGTACGGCACCAACCCTGCTCGTAAAACGTACTAGTACGGCACCACCCCAAAGGGTTAATGACTGGCCAGCAATTCCCAGATCTAAACCCTATTGAGAACCTCTGGTCAATAGTGAAACAAAGTTTACTGGGTAAGGATATCAGTTCCATCTCGTGGCTGGAGGCTGCTCTACATGAGGCATGGAATCATATACCTCTCCAAACCCTCAAGAATTTGTGTGAGAGTCTTCCTATATGGCTGAGGGATGTGATTAGCGTAAAGGACACACCACCAAGTATTAAAACCTCAGTACGTATATATACGTACAGTTAACCCTGGTGCTCAACGGCGTCGGAGCTTGGCCAAATCGGTGTTCAACGGGTTTTTTACAATATTTTGACTCGGTATTAGGCGGCCACTCGGAGTTGGGCGAGTCGGCTATCCGTCCCGGATGCGTACACGTGTGGCCGTGGCCCAGCTTGGCACCCAGGCACTCAGTGTGTTATTGTTTACAAGCGGCGAACACTACCCATGACAACCACGCATTCATACCATATATATTGTCATTATTCCAGTGTTTTTAGTGCTTGCAACTGCTGAATAAGCCACCATGGGCCCCAAGAAAGCTCCTAGTGCCAAGCCTGTGGTAAAGAATGTCAGAAATACGGTAGAATTGAAGAAGGAGATGATAGCAAAATACAGTGGTACCTCAAGTTACGATATTTTTCGTTCGAGAATGCTGTTCAAGTGCCATTACCAAACAAATTTATCCCCATAAGAATAATGTAAAATAGACTAGTCCTTTTACACCCCAAAAATATACCTACAAAAGCATTTAAAAATAAACTTACATAAAGGGCAATTTTGGGGACCATCGTAACTCGAGGTACCACTGTATGAAAGTGGAGTGCGTGTCACTGAGCTGGCCAGGCTCTATGGCAAATCATATTCAACCATCTCTTCCATTTTGGCCAAGAGAAAGGAAATTAAGGATGCTGCTGTTGCAAAAGGTGCAAGTATGGTCACAAAACAGAGATCTCAAGTGCTGGAACAAGTGGAAACTTTGTTGTTGGTGTGGATCAACGAGAACAGTTAGCAGGAGATAGTGTTACGCTGGCAATATGTGAAAAGCAAGGCAGTTGCATGATGATCTCGTCAAGAAAATGCCTGCAACGAGTGCTGAAGTGAACAATTTAAAGCCAGCAAAGGCTGGTTTGACAGATTTAAGAAGCGAAGTGACATACATAGTGTTGTGAGGTATGGTGAGGCTGCCAGTTCTGACAAAAGTGCTGCTGAAAAATATGTTCAAGATTTCCAGGGGTACATAGAGGCTGAACAATTCCAACCCCAACAAGTGTTCAATTGTGATGAAACAGGCCTGTTTTGGAAGAAAATGCCAAACAGGACCTACATTACAAAGGAGGAAAAGGCACAGCCAGGACATAAGCCTATGAAAGACAGGCTAACTCTCATGATGTGTGCTAATGCCAGTGGTGATTGCAAAGTGAAGCCTTTACTGGTGTATCATTCTGAAAATCCCAGAGTGTTTGGCAGATGCGGTATCACCAAGTCTAATTTGTGTGTGATGTAGAAGTCTAACAAAAAGGCATGGGTCACTAGGGAAATTTTCCTTGATTGGTTCAAAAACGTGTTTAGCCCCAGTGTGAAGAAATATCTCGAGGAAAATAATTTGCCATAAGTGCCTCCTGATAATGGACAATGCTCCTGGTCATCCTCCAGACTTGGCAGAGGAAATTGTGCAGGGCTGTGAGTTCATCAAAGTGAAGTTCTTGCCCCCTAATACCACTCCTCTCCTCCAGCCCATGGACCAGCAGGTCATTTGCAACTTTAAAAACTCTACACCAAAGCAATGTTTCAAAAGTGCTTTGATGTGACCCAACATGGATATGACCCTAAAAGAGTTTTGGAAAGATCATTTCCATATCCTGCATTGTGTAAAGCTTATAGGTAAGGCTTGGGAGGGAGTGACTACCAGGACTTTGAACTCTGGCTGGAGAAAATTGTGGCCAGACTGTGTCCTAGATTTTGAAGGTTTTGGGGCTGAGCCTCAGAACCCTGAGCCTGAGCCTGTTGTGCAAGAAATTGTGGAACTGGGCAAGTCCATGGGGTTGGATGTTTGTACCCAGGATGTGGAACAGTTGGTGGAGGAGCACAATGAAGAGTTAACCACTGAAGTTCTGCAAGAGCTTCAACAGCAACAACAGACGACAGTTCAGGAAAATGGTCAGAGGAGGAGGAGGTGGAACCAAGATGGAAGAAGGTGCCTTCTTCAAGGATTAGGAGATCTGTGCCAAATGGGCTGATGTGCAAGGCTTTATGGATGATTATCACCCTAACCAAGATGTTGCACGCCGTGTATGCGACATGTTTAATGACAATGTCTTGTTACATTTTAGGGACATTTTAAAGAACTGCCAGACACAGAGCTCCCTGGACAGATTTTTTGTTAGAGAGGGTCCAGTGACTCTCAATCTGGTCCTAGTGGCATTAAAGAAAAGGAAGTAACCCCAGAAAGAATGTGCCACCTGCAGTGTTAATGGAAGAGGATTCCCTTCCAAACACTAGCATACTACTCCACCTTCTCCCTCATCCCATCCTCCACACATCAACAACTCTTCAATAAATGTAAGTGACATGTTATTGTACTATTTATTTCTTAATTTTTATAAAATTGTTTAATTTAATGTCAAAACGTTCTAAAAATATTTTATTTTAATACTTTTGGATGTCTGGAACGGATTAATTTTATTTCCATTATTTCTTATGGGAAAATAGAATTGGAGTTCAACCAAACCGGTCGTCGACGGGCCCTCTGGGACGGATTACCGCGAGAACCGGGGCTCACTGTATATAATCTTTCATGGTATGTGTTTGTGTTTTGGTACGTGTGTGGGGAAGGGGCAGCATAATGCCGTGACTAGCACTGTAAATGTTACCTTGCTCACACTGCAACAGCACATCAAGTCCTAAAATCATTTGTCTCCACTATGTACTATCTAACACGCTCATGCATGCTTGCTGGAAGTCCAGGCCCTCGCACACAAACCTCTTTATCCCTCCACAATTTCCTAGACCGACCCCTACCCTGCCTTCCTTCCACTACAGATGTATACGCTCTCCAAGTCATTCTATTTTGTTCCATCCTCTCTAAATGTCCCAACCACCTCAACAACCCTCCTCAGCCCTTTGAATAATACTTTTAGTAACCCCACCCCTTCCTAATTTCCAAACTATGGATTCTCTGCATTATATTCACTCCATTATATTGCCCTCAGACATGACATCTCCACAGCCTCCAGCCTTCTCCTTTTGCAACATTCACCACCCATGCTTCACACCCATTGGTATAACTATTCTCTCATACATTGCCCACTTTGCTTCCTTGATAATGTTGTCTCAACAGACTACTCAGTGCACCACTCACCTTTTTCCCTCGTCAATTCTGTGATTCACTTCATCTTTCATAGACCCATCTGCTGACATGTCCACTCCCAAATATCTAAATACATTCACCTCCTCCATACTCTCTTCCTCCAATCTGATATCCAATCTTTCATTACCTAAATTTTTATCCTCATCACCTTACTCTTTCTTATAGTATTCACTTTTAATTTCCTTTTTTACATATCCTTCCAAACTCGTCTACCAATCTCTGCCACTTCTCAGAATCTCCCAAAAGCACAGTGTCATCAGGAAAGAGCAACTATGACAACTCCCACTTTGTGTTAGATTCTTTTCTTTTAACCCACACCTCTTGCCAACAACTGAGCATTCACTTCTATTAAAACCCCATCTATAAATATATTGAACAACCATGGTGACATCACACATCCCTGTCTAAGGCCTACTTTTACTGGGAAATAGTCTCCTCTCTCCTACATATTCTAACCTGAGCCTCACTATCATCATAAAAACTCTTCACTGCTTTCAGTAACCTTCCTCCTATTCCATACATCTGCCACATTGCCCATCTATCCACCTTATCATATGCCTTTTCCAAATCCAGAAATGCCACAAAAACCTCTTTATCCTTATCTAAATACTGTTCACCTATATGTTTCACTGCAAACACTTGGTCTATACACCCCTACCCTTCCTAAAGCCTTCTTGTTCATCTGCTATCCTGCTCTCCATCTTACTCTTAATTCTTTCAATAATAACGCTACCATATTTTAAAGGTTAGTGGACGAGTTTGGGGTGTGTAAAGGTAGAAAGTTGAAAGTGAATATAGATGTTCAACCAGTCTGCAAACTGAACATCATGGTACGCCTGTCGTTAAGTTTGTTGCAAACGTCGATATTTAATATGTTAGATCTGCCGTCGGTATAACTCACTCAGCTGCTGATGCATACAGGTATCGTACTGCAACAGGTGCTGTAGTAACCTGAGCGGTATAACATCTGTAGTAAGGAAGTAGGTATGTGGGTTCATTTAGGTATGGTGGCACATGTGCGATCATCCTAGGATAGCCCAAAAGAAATGTAGTTACCTATTTAGGTCCTAACCCACCTAGGTACAGTGGTACAAGGTACACATAGTTGGTTGCAACATGGTGACTGCAACTAGTTTAGTGGTTTAATGACTCAGGTTGTTGGTAATATTATAATGATGATGATAATAATAATGATATTAGCGGATGATAGTTGATAATAATGATAGGAATAGCATTAAAATTAAGAATAGCCTACTTATTATGAGAAAGAAAGCCTGAATAGGAGAATTCACACAGGCATATTAACTGACACTGAGAGTATTTCCTGAATGTTCTGGAAGGTTCTGCAACACCGGTTGACAAATGAGGGTTTTTCCCACTATTTCATTAGTTAGAAGGTTGTAAATGAAGGTTAGTTTAAGGTTGTCAGGAAACAGAATAAGTGTTTCCTAAGGGGTTTTAAATCAGATGATGACCCTCCGTTGGAATTTTGGTCATCGGGCCGGGGCCTTCTGCGGGCCCCCGGTCCCCCCCTTTAAAAAATTTTGTAAATAAAGGTATTAAGCCCCAAAATTGTAATATAATTCACATCACATGACCTGTTCCCAGGGTTAGAAGCTTAAGGATGGCTATTAACTATCTTCTAGTATTTTCCCCATCTATCTAAAACTGTGAGGCCCCCCACCTGACTCCAAATGGGGGGGGGTGTGGGGGCAGTGTGTGGTTGGCATCCCCGCCTCTCACTCGAGACTGGGGGTGCCCCCCCTATCACTCTCTGAAAACCCCATTTCCCTCCTGTTGTTCCCCTTTGCACTTTAAAAAGCCCCTGATGGGGGAAAGTGTAAAGTTTTGAGCAAAATTTTCCCCACAGTGCACCCCTTTTTTGTTAAGTTGCCTTTTGCCGATTTTTTTGCATATATTTCAGTAAAACCTCAATTTTGAGTGTCTCAACTATGAGTTTGTAATTTTTTCCGGTCGTTTTTTGCTCTGATTCGGCAACACCCAGTTCGGGGTTTCCCCCTTTTCCCCCCAAAACCCCCCGCACCTAAACTTTTATCTTTTTTTTTAAATCAATTGGGGGAAATCATCCTTTTTTCTTCTCAGCCTTTCTTTCCCCACTTTTTGGGGAAATGGTTAGATAAAGAAATTTGGAAATGTTAAAAATGGGGGGCCCAAACATGACAAAAATTTTCCCCACAGCAAGGTAAAACAGCCCTTCCAACTGTAGCTTTTAAAGGCCCCCTCATTATTTTTTAAATTATTATGTATTATTATTACTATTTTTTATTGATTATTTTTTTAAAATTATTATTATTTTAAGGAACTAAAGCTCACCCCCATTATTAAAATTTTATTTTTTATAATTTTATTATTATTATTCATTTGGGAACGGGGCCCCCAGTCAATTTAGATAAAACCCCCTCCCAGCATAAAAGGAACTGATTGGTAAAAAACCCCAATTTTTCAGACATATGTACGGGCCCCCCCCCCAGCGCTCTGTGTTTTTCCCCCTTTTAAAACCTTTTTAAGGGGGCATCTCTCTTTTCTTTTTTACATCTTCTCTTTTTTTTTTTTAAAGGAATGTGGGCCCGGGGCAGACTTAAAATTAGGGTTTTTTTTTTTTGGGGGAAAAGGGTTTGGATTTTTTATTTGCAAAAAGAAGCTTTCTTTGTAGTTGTTCAAGGGTGGTATATGGATGTGGGTTTTTTTGGTGGTAGGTTTGGGCCGAAAATAATGGAATTTCCCTTTGGGGGAAAGTCCTTCAGCAGCACATGGTTGACTTTTTTTTCCCCGTTTTTGTTTTTTTACTGAAGTTGAATTTTGTGAAGGACCCTCACATCCCCCTTTTCTTCAGGGCCCTTGCCATAAATGTACCTCCCATTTGTTGTGATCGGTGTATTGTCTTTGAAAAAGGTTTATATTACATATCAGATTGGGCATTTGGGGAAAAGAGGTCCAGTGTATTTTTTGTATTGAACTCTATTATTTGCTTTAAAGGGGGAAAATTTTGGGGAGAATTTGTAACTTTTTGGGGTTTTTAATTTTCATCGCCCTCCCCCCAAAAAATTTTTTAAAACATTATTTTCCCCCTCCTTTGTGTTTAGGTTTAAATTTCCCCCGGAAAAAGGGTTTGGGGTTTGGGGTTTTCCCCAAAGTGGGTCTTTTTAAAAATGTTTTGGGGGATGGAAATTATCCCATCCCCCAATGACAAGGTTTTTTCGTCTTTTGCCAAAAAAATTTTAAAATTTGAGGGGTTTTTTTTGGATGACATCTAAACTGTCGGGTTGGTGCCTCTGCCCCAAACATGACATGAAAGGGGATATTGTGGAAGTGGTAAATGTTTCTTTTTGGGTTCCCCCCCCGCCTTGGCGAAACTGTCATGGGAAAAAAAAAGGTGAACAAATTTTTTTTTAAGATGTAGTTCCCAAAAAATTACCAAAAAATGCTTTATATAAAATTAACCACTGAAGTGGTTTTGAACATACTTGTCCGAAAGTTTTTTTGGTTATTACATATATCCATGTTATTTGTGAGCAACATAATTTTTTTTACATAATGGTGAAAGCTGTGGGGAAACTGATCTCCACATTTGTGACTATTTTCAGTTGCTTTAAAGTACTTTTTAGAACACTTGAAAAGTAGGGGCTTTTAATTTTTTTATCCATTATTTAGCAAATGTAACTTGAAAAGAAATCTTGTCACTTTGTCTCATGCAATTACATCAAAAGGAAAAATTTTATTGGACATTGGGAAATTTTTTATTTGTACAGTGAATTAGATAGATGCCCCAAGGGAAATATCACTTCTGGGAGGGGAAAAAAAACTTCTCTGTAAAAGGGTGAACATATTTTACAGTATCATAACAAGTGCAAACTCTGTATTTCATAAGCTCATAATTTAATTGTCACAATGCTCCCTCCTGTGATTCAGCATAACCTAACAGGCCCAGAATTATTTATTTAGACCAGGTGTTGCTTTATGTGATCCCCAAAACAAATTCTCACAAATCTATAGGAGTCATATGACATCTTGGGAATGGGAAATAATCGATTTATTCAAGGAAAGGGAGGGTAGTTCCAGTTCTTTAGATCAAGAGCCTCACACACCGAGGCACCTTCATTAATAGGTCTCTTGGCTTGAAGGAATATAATTATTATTATTATTGTTATTATTATCATCAAAGTGCAGTTGGGCGAGTTTCAGCTTGGCATTGCTGCAAAAGATCTAACATACATGAATTTTTACTTCGGAAGGTGATTCCAATGAAACTGGATGGATCATAATGTATCAAAATATTTTTTTTTTATCTATGTGATTAACTGTGCCAGAGTTGGCTTTTACCAGATATAATGTAATGTTTCTTGGTTACAACCTTCTAATAGATCTTCCTCATCCTTAATATATTTACCATTGAAAGTGATTTGTGTT
>WNWK01057326.1:0-10770 GCA_009830355.1 Cherax destructor
AAGAGCCAGTTGTGGGTGTAGGGAAGTTCGTGAGGCAGTGGGTAGAATGAAAGGGGTAAGGCAGCTGGGATTGATGGGATAAAGATAGAAATGTTAAAAGCAGGTGGGGATATAATTTTGGAGTGGTTGGTGCTATTATTTAATAAATGTATGGAAGAGGGTAAGGTACCTAGGGATTGGCAGAGAGCGTGTATTGTTCCTTTGTATAAAGGCAAAGGGGACAAAGAGAGTGCAAAAATTATAGGGGAATAAGTCTGTTGAGTGTACCTGGTAAAGTGTATGGTAGAGTTATTATTGAAAGA
Source organism: Cherax destructor (assembly GCA_009830355.1). Classification (NCBI taxonomy): domain Eukaryota; kingdom Metazoa; phylum Arthropoda; class Malacostraca; order Decapoda; family Parastacidae; genus Cherax; species Cherax destructor. The sequence continues at coordinate 303 of WNWK01057326.1, forward strand.
ATTAAGAGTAAAACAGAAAGCAGGATAGCAGATGAACAAGGGGCTTTAGGAAAGGTAGGGGTGTGTAGACCAAGTGTTTACAGTGAAACATATAGGTGAACAGTATTTGGATAAGGGTAAAGATGTTTTTGTGGCATTTATGGATTTGGAAAAGGCGTATGATAGGGTAGATAGGGGGCAATGTGGCAGATGTTGCAGGTGTATGGAATAGGAGGAAGGTTACTGAAAGCAGTGAAGAGTTTTTATGAGGATAGTGAGGCTCAGGTTAGAGTGTGTAGGAGGGAAGGGGACTATTTCCCAGTAAAAGTGGGCCTTAGACAAGGATGTGTGATGTCACCGTGGTTGTTCAATATATTTATAGATGGGGTTGTAAGAGAAGTGAATGCGAGGGTCTTGGCAAGAGGTGTTGGGCTAAAAGATAAAAGCAAATACAAAGTGGGAGTTGTCACAGTTGCTTTTTGCTGATGACACTGTGCTTTTGGGAGATTCTGAAGAGAAGCTGCAGAGGTTGGTGGATGAATTTGGTAGGGTGTGTAAAAGAAGAAAATTGAAAGTGAATATAGGAAAGAGTAAGGTGATGAGGATAACAAAAGAATAGGTGACGAAAGATTGGATATCAGATTGGAGGAGAGAGTATGGAGGAGGTGAATGTATTCAGATATTTGGGAGTGGACATGTCGGCGGATGGGTCTATGAAGGATGAGGTGAATCATAGAATTGATGAGGGAAAAAGGTGAGTGGAGCACTTCGGAGTCTGTGGAGACAAAGAACCTTGTCCATGGAAGTAAAGAGGGGAATGTATGAGAGTATAGTTATACCAACGCTCTTATATGGGTGTGAAGCATGGGTGATGAATGTTGCAACGAGGAGAAGGCTGGAGGCAGTGGAGATGTCATGTCTGAGGTCAATGTGTGGTGTGAATATAATGCAGAGAATTCGGAGTTTGGAAATTAGGAGGAGGTGCGGGATTACCAAAACGATTGTCCAGAGAGCTGAGGAGGGGTTGTTGAGGTGGTTTGGACATGTAGAGAGAATGGAACGAGACAGAGTGACTTCGAGAGTGTATAAATCTGTAGTGGAGGGAAGGCGGGGTAGGGGTCGGCCTAGGAAAGGTTGGAGGGAGGGGGTAAAGGAAGTTTTGTGTGCGAGGGGCTTGGATTTCCAGCAAGCATGTGTGAGCGTATTTGATAGGAGTGAATGGAGGCATATGGTTTTAATACTTGACGTGCTGTTGGAGTGTGAGCAAAGTAACATTTATGAAGGGATTCAGGAAACCGGCAGGCCGGACTTGAGTTCTGGAGATGGGAAGTACAGTGCCGGCACTCTGAAGGAGGGTGTAAATGTTGCAGTTTTATAACTGTAGTGTAAAGCACCCTTCTGGCAAGACAGTGATGGAGTGAATGATGATGAAAGTTTTCTTTTTGGGCCACCCTGCCTTGGTGGGAATCGGCCTATGTGTTAATAAAAAAAAAAAAATATATATATATATATATATATATATATATATATATATGCCACGGAGGCCTAAGGAGTGGGCCTGGGCCAAGATATTATACCTCCAAATTGTGTCATAAGCCTTCTAAAGGTCAAAAAATATGGCGATAACTGAGTGGCTATTAGAAAAGGCATTACGAATATACGTACCCAAGCGCAGCACGGGGTCAATGGCAGAATGGCCCTTACGAAAGCTGGGTAGCCCCAATTCCCCACACAGGTCTCCCATAGTGCTTCTCCATCATCATGTTAAGATTGCAACAGTAGCAAGGTGTACATTCCTCCTAGGATACTTGCATAAGAAGGGTAAGTTGTGAAAGATTAGCATTTTCTGGGTTCCCTTATTGAACAATACTTATGTTAATTTTCATTTGGTTTGTATGGTTGTATTCTCATTTTTTTGGTCTCATTTGAGAGAATGGAAGATATATTACAGAAATATATATAATTTTGATTGGTTTCACGCTGGAAAGTACCTTAAAACTGAGCTCAAAGTAACGGATATATATATATATATATATATATATATATATATATATATATATATATATATATATATATATATATATATATATATATACATATATTGTTGTTTAGTGATGAACAAAGGAGAGAGCAGCTTACGACGACGTTTCGGTCCGATTTGAACTTTGTAAATGGTACAAGTCGGACCGAAACGTCGTGTAGCTCCTCTCTCCTATGTGTGGAGTTATTTGTGTATTGTTCCAGTCACAGTATTGTGCCTTTTTGTTCTTCATGAACGTGTTACATGTAGCCTTAATATTAGTCCCTAGTGTAGTCGATAGGCTTTTAATCCGCTTAAATAACCATTTGAAAGGTTACAGTGTTTTTGAATTATTATGAACAGGTTACATGAAGACTTAATGACTCATTTTGTAGGCATTAAGCTTTAACCACACGTAATAAATCGTATATACACCAACAAGTATGCATCTAGCAAAAGACACAACTTCAAATTATATGACATTTACTACAGCATCGTATTTGCTTTCAAGAAGCTTATCAGATTTGATGAAGTTTTGAAGAGGTTCATTAGTTGATCCTGTCTTCTTTTACCTAAGAGAATGTCTCTGATTTTATCAATATTTATACTGGTTGATGCAGCCACCTTGATGGCCCTCGTGTATTTGATAGGCGGCTTATCAATCTCGAACATAAGTTATTATTAAATATCTTTCACATCAACAACCCTTCCTGGGATCAGACTTAAACAAGAATATTATGTACACTTTACAAACAAGGAGCTCTGTTTTCTAATTATTTATTTATGAAGTTTATCATTGAATATATGCTGAATAAATGTAATCTTAAGTGACGCTTATATGAAACCTCTATCCATGAATGAATAGTTTCCGTATTGTTTACTATCACACAGGTGTGCACTATCTCGTATTGCTTACTATCACACAGGTGTGAACTATCTCGTATTGTTTACTATCACACAGGTGTGCACTATCTCGTATTGTTTACTATTACACAGGTGTGCACTATCTCGTATTGTTTACTATCACACAGGTGTGCACTATCTCGTATTGTTTACTATCACACAGGTGTGCACTATCTCGTATTGTTTACTATCACACAGGTGTGCACTATCTCGTATTGCTTACTATCACACAGGTGTGAACTATCTCGTATTGTTTACTATCACACAGGTGTGCACTATCTCGTATTGTTTACTACCACACAGGTGTACTATCTCGTATTGTTTACTATCACACAGGTGTATACTATCTCGCATTGTTTTCTATCACACAGGTGTGCACTATCTCGTATTGTTTACTATCACACTAGGTGTGCACGACTATCTCGTATTGTTTACTATCACACAGGTGTGCACTATCTCATATTGTTTACTCATCACACAGGTGTGCACTATCTCGTATTGTTTACTATCACACAGGTGTGCACTATCTCGTATTGTTTACTATCACACAGGTGTGCACTATCTCGTATTGTTTACTATCACACAGTGTGCACTATCTCATATTGTTTACTATCACACAGGTGTGCACTATCTCGTATTGTTTACTATCACACAGGTGTGCACTATCTCGTATTGTTTACTATCACACAGGTGTGCACTATCTCGTATTGTTTACTATCACACAGGTGTGCACTATCTCGTATTGTTTACTATCACACAGGTGTGCACTATCTCGTATTGTTTACTATCACACAGGTGTGCACTATCTCGTGGCTCACACTGAATCTGGCTACACTGGAAAGGTCTCCAGTCTCATAGTACTCTATTCTGTATCAAGTAAACAACTTCGTGTATACTTCAGTGTTTACCCACATATTCACTAAACAACATTGCATAACAAAATAATGAAACTGTGTGCGAAAAAAGGTTTAAGAGTTATGGTTAGCTGAAATTTAAAGACAAGTCAACAGTGACTAAATGTTCACAAAAAAGCTAATAGATTCTTCGCTTCACATCAAGAAGTATAAATAATAGAAATCCTGTACTTCATATATCTTCAGTAAGGTCTCATCCAGCTTATGTAGTTTTGTTCTTGTCTTCGTACTTCAGAAGGTACATAAATGAGCTGAAAATCCTACGAAGAATGAAGGCGAAAGTGATCCGTGTACAATAAATCTTACATATGAAGACAGACTGAAAGCACTGAATTTGCTCTCTGTGGAAACTCATTGAATAAGGAGACATTTGGTTGATCTGTACAAATGGAAAGCATCAATATATTAAGGGGATAAAAATAATCTGCTTAAAATATTTAACCAAGATAGGACTGAGAGCAGTAGATTTAACTTGTGCAAATTTAAATTTAGAAAGGATATTGGGATGGGGTGGCTAGGCAATAGAGTTGTTGATGAGTGGGAAATGTTCACAAATAATGTCACTGAAGAGAAAGAGAGCTTTGGGCTGGCTTAAATATAGCATTGACGGGTATAGGAATTAGTGTGATCCTATATGAATTGGATTTACCTAGGATTGGCCGATAGTCTTAGGACAGTGCTTTGTTATTCTTATCATCTCATTATGTTCTTATCCTAAGTCTTGTGAAGCTTAAAGTACCGAAGTCTTTCACCGTGCCAAGAAAAATGACATAACAAAGAAAGTCATCGTGACTCACGAAATCGTAATGACACGATTGAAAAAAAAAAAAAATCTCTAACCTCGAGTTCAATCCCCGCCTGTGGTATGGTTTATAACAGAGCCGATGTGCATCCTTCAAACATCTGTTGAACATAATTAAGCCTTTCAAGAAATGCATCAAGTTGTTGCAGCAGTCACATTTGTTGCTCAGCGGCATTGATCAGCCAGCACGTCAGGTATATAGTCTGATCGCAAAGCAATATTTCCTTTTCCTGTTTTTGAATAACGGGGCAAGAATAATTTATTGTGATACATTTCTAAACAAAATTCGTTTAGTAATATCAGGTCACATTGAAACTTTAATCAACTTCACGTGCAAAAAGCAATGTCTTTCTGGCCTCATCTATGAGCCCCTCATTGTCGTCCTCTGATCCTAGTTGCTGCCTCAACATTGCTTCAGTTCAAGCAGCTGATTTTCTGTTTAAAGACTTGTCAGTGTTTTACACGTGACACTAAAGTTACATATGCTTGCCTCCTCCATGTTGCCATGAATGTAGTTTTTCTGGTGATCATCTCCGTCTGAGTGTCCACCTTCCTCACTTAATTCCTTTGAAATATCTTTATCCATGTCTGTTTCTGAATGAACAATCTATCCTACTTTGATCGTGCAGTGTTAAGCATCGTATTAAAAAGTTTATTTTTTTGAGGTGGGGGGGCGATGCTAAGTTGGTATATAAATCTATTTTTGCCTGCCTTGACATAAACAACTTTCTGAAAGTTCCAACTCATGTTGACTTTTGGGGAGAGTAAAAATTTCCTCTTTGGAAATATACAGGAATTATACGAAGTAAAGTAGAATTTATGGATTTGTAATGTAGAAGGTTAAAACTAATGGACCTCGAATTTTTAAGTTGTTGGTGAGGCACCACAAATTGAAAATATTGGCAGCTCTCGTAAAAATATTTCAGCAAATTGACGCTAGCACTGCTTTGGTGAATATTCCACATGATTCATTTTATTTCAGTCACCCTTACAGCATGTAAGATATTGTACTGCATGTTATTCTTCTGGTGTCCAAGCAACGTGTTTTAATACGTTTAACAAAAGTATTAAACACATAAATGAAATAAGAATATGACCATGTTTCGAGAATAACTATTTTTTTTTAAGAAATATTGGAGATCAAACTGGTGGCCAAGCATTTCCATGTCCACTGCTGTACCGACTCATTTGTTAGACGTATAAGGTGTTTCTGAGTGTAATGTATATAAGTATATTTTTCGTTGCTAAAATATTTTGTCTCGTCACCAGCCTCGGTGATATTCATCGCTGGCGCCTGTGTAGAGCATCAGGCCAGTACCATAAAAACTAATTGCATGTGGGGCCTGACAAACTTGCGTCCAACCTGCTATAAATTAAAGAGCATCACGAGCACTGGCTACCACCATAAAAGACACCAGTAATGGTAGGTGGAGTGTTGCACGGGTATACATGACGGTTCTCTCTACAGGGTCATTAGACGGATACCATAAACTAGCGGGAGGTGAAAGATAGCAATAATGTGATCGACTTTATTATTTTGTTCAGCGAGGCATAAACCTGTTCCATGATGTCGGTCTTGAGTATATATACACGTGTGTACTTTCCTGCTACTGTTCATACAGTATCGAGCTTATAATAGACATCGTCACTGGTAGAATATTAACCTCAACAAAAACATCAGCTTGATAATCTATTGAACTTATCAAAAACAATCGCTTCCAGTATGCTAGTATCAAAGACATAAAATCCCAAAGGAAAATGAAAATTGAGTTGAAACACCATTGTACTCCCGCCTCTAACACTCTTAGCTCTACAGAGCCATACAGGTTCTCTATAGGACACTTATAACGGCTGTAAAAGGAGTTTGGTAAATTCTGGCCTTTTTTTGCCTCTGATGATGTTCTTGGAAGATCTACTTTAAAATTTGCATTGTATTATTTCAAGATCTAATATATTGTTAGCATGTCTCCTTGTATCTCCCTAAAATACAGAAACAGATGGATTGCAATCATCAAACTTCTTAGTAATGATAGCCATTTTGTGTACATTTTTAATATTTACTATAAATTTCTTTTATTGTTAGTACAGGCACCATACCGCTATGGCGTAGTCCAACTGAGGTCAACCACATACTGTGAACAGTTGTGTTAACATTCATTTTTCTGAATGCCAATGATATTACATCAATTTTTACAATGATAATACCCCGAATATGTCATCGATTTTGCTTGATTGGCTCTAATTTTTTATAAAGATGGTATCCAATTGAAAAACATAATTAAAGACGTGAAAAGTGTATTGTTCAGGCAGGATTAACTTACAAATCCAATTGAAATTATTTTTTTAGATCATGCAAATGTCAAATCATGAAACACATACTAGCACTTTATTCTATATAATAACAGAATAACATAGTAAGATAATTCAGATACCACTAATCACTGCATATAAAAACGATGTTTGACGATTTTCTTCTATGTTTATTATCATCAGCACAGATTTGTTGAGTGAGCAACTGGAAGAGATGCATATTGGTTGCCATTGTGCAATAAGACACATTTCAAGCTTCTAATGGAGGCTGTCTAAAAACAACCGCTAATCTCCTGGTCGATATTCAAGTCCCATTTGAAGATGTCATGGGATGTTATTGCAGTATACAAGGTCTTCATCTTGGCTGAAGGAAGGAGTTCAACCTCTCTTGTCAGATAAGCTGTTATTTTAACTTCTTGTTCTAGACAGTTCTTTTCTTTAGTCTGGATGCTAGAAGTTCAGATGCTGCTTTGACAATCTGAGATCACGTATCAGATCATTGAGTTCTTCTTGGGAGAACTGCTGGTGTGTTGAAATGTTTACTTCATATTCACTTCCACAGTTGTCACCTGTGTTACATCCTAAACACTGAGTTTCTTCAACATCTGACAATGGAAGGTCAGGCAGAGTTGCAAACACTGGTATGGTAACGTCATCACTGTGTGGCACAGGTCTCCTTGTTGACTACAGAATCAGGATATTTCCACTTTACATTCTTGTATAGATTGAAACCTTTCACATTCACCATATAGAAATAACAATCATTATGGTGGCTTTTCGGCTCTCTCAACACCATAGGCACATCGAAGTTTAAAATTTTCCTTTGCCTGTTTTTCCACTGTGGTAAACATTGTACACAGGTATTAAGAACCATAAGGGGAACCCAAAACTTGACTTGTTCTTCAAGCGCCATTCCAAAATTAGCAAGATAAGCTTATTTTACAAAATCTATGATGTTTTTACTTTGTTTTTGCTAAAACGTATTCGCCACAATTATTACAAAATACATTGGGATTAAGCAGACTCTTTGTGAAGAACTCATGTTTATATGAAAAAAAAATAGTAAAATATAGGTTACAGTATTATCACGTGGTTGTTGTTGGTACAACTTCTTTTGTTAAATATTAAATCATTTAGGTATGCAATATCTCACTAACTAGAGCCAATGTGAAAATCTACTGCCATTTTCGAATTCAAAACTTCAAAATACCCTAAATACCTTCAAATATCTTTGACAACAATTTTGTGGTTGTTGACCAGTTTACATGATCTGGAGAAAATCCATTTGTTTCTAATTATTCCATTATTTCATTCATTATTTTAACGATCACTATTCTTTTCTTTGCCTTTTCTCCCATTTCCATGAAAGGGGAACTTATCTACATTAATTCCTTTATCAATCTACTACCACACTTGCTCGTTATAGTTTGCACACTAAGGATCCGCAGGTCTTGCACAAGTACCTAATTAACCAACTTGATGGTCTTCTAAACTGCTTCACACAGGGAACTGTTTCAGTGTATCACCTATTTCCACTGGTGGACTTTGTCCACCGGTGATGCCGTCTCCAAGTGTCTCACTTCACCTATCTGCAGTATATATATACCCGTTTTCAGTATATATACCCGTTCTCAGTATATATACTGTACTTTTCTCACGATTGGTGGACTGGACACATCTCCAGGCTGAGAAATGATTACCTCAAACTCATCATGTTCCACCATACTTCTCTATATTAGACTGATGAAGCCATTGGTTGGAGAAACATTTTATACAGTAAAGATTCCCAAGTGCTGCACAAGAGCCTCATTCATCAATATAGAGTGTCACTCACATTACTCGTATTCTTAACAATTGATTGGCAATATAAGTGTATACGTTTTATAAATATTATGTAATACAATGAGACTTAATTTTAGTTTATCTGGTACATGGCACTGACAGACGTACTGTATACGACACTATCGGACAGTAGTTACTGTCACACATACGACACTATCGGACAGTAGCTACTGTCGCACATACGACACTATCGGACAGTAGCTACTGTCGCACATACGACACTATCGGACAGTAGCTACTGTCGCACATACGACACTATCGGACAGTAGCTACTGTCGCACATACGACACTATCGGACAGTAGCTACTGTCGCATGACACTATCGGACAGTAGCTACTGTCGCACATACGACACTATCGGACAGTAGCTACTGTCGCACATACGACACTATCGGACAGTAGCTACTGTCGCACATACGACACTATCGGACAGTAGCTACTGTCGCACATACGACTATCGGACGTAGCTACTGTCGCACATAAACACTGATTACATCTAGTGGTAACGCTCCGGTGTCGAAATAATTATTTCATATTGATTATTTAATGATTAATAATCGTTAAGGGAATATTCAGAAGATAGGATTGTCATGTATGATGAAAGTGTATTAGTGTATTATAATGCAAGTATAAATGTTTGTGTGTGTGTGTGTGTGTGAGTGTGTGTGGTGCGTGTTGTGTGTGTGTGGGGTGTGTGTGTTGGGGTGTGTTTTGTGTGTGGTGGGGTTTTTGTGTGTGTGTGTGTGTGTGTGTGTGTGTGTTGTGTGTGTGTGTGTGTGTGTTGTGTGTGTGTGTGGTGCGTGTTGTGTGTGTGTGTGTGTGTGTGTGTGTGTGGTGCGTGTTGTGTGTGTGTGTGTGTGTGTGTGTGTGTGTGTGTGTGTGAGTGTGTGTGGGGGTGGTGTGTGTGTGTGTGTGTGTGTGTTGTGTTTTGTGTGTGTGTGTGTGGGGTGTTGTGTGTGTTGTTGTGTGTGTGTGTGTGTTTTGTGTGTGTGTGTGTGGTGGGGTGTGTGTGTGTGTGTGTGTGTGTGTGTGTGTGTGTGTGTGTGTGTGTGTGTGTGTGTGTGTGTGGTGCGTGTTGTGTGTGTGTGTGTGTGTGTGGTGCGTGTTGTGTGTGTGTGTGTGTGTGGTGTGTGTGTGTGTGTGTGTGTGTGTGTGTGTGTGTGTGGTGGTGCGTGTTGTGTGTGTGTGTGTGTGTGTGTGCTGTGTGTGTGTGTGTGTGTGTGTGTGCGTGTTGTGTGTGTGTGTGTGTGTGTGTGTGTGTGTGTGTGTGTGTGTGTGTGTGTGTGTGTGTACACCTTTTGTGTTGCAGGGATCAGTCATAGCTCTAGCCGCCCTCCACCATCACTTGCTGACTATTCCACTTCCTGACACTATGGACTAAAATACTTCCTATCATCCCGTTGACTCATCTGAGTCTTCAACGTCCAATTGTAACCCCTTGTTGATGTCCATCTCTGGGACATCCTGTCTCTGTCCACCTTGTTAACCTCGCAGTATTTTGATGTCGTTATCATGTCTTCCTAACCTCTGTCCTCAGTGTCGTCAGGCCAATTTCCTTAACCTTTCCTCGTGTGACATTCCTCTTGCTCTGGAATTGCTGTTGTTGAAAACCTTGCACTTTCTCTAATTTCTTGACGTGTTTGACCAGGTGTGGGTTCCAAACTGTGTTGTACTGTATGTGGCTGATTTACGTGTACAG
>WNWK01057327.1:0-10770 GCA_009830355.1 Cherax destructor
CCCCATGCATGTCTGGACCTCTATTATGTTGTGATCTGAGTATATTGTTTTTGATATGATGACATTTCGTATCAGATCATCATTGTTTGTGAAGATGAGGTCCAGCGTATTCTCTAATCTTGTGGGCTCTACTATATGCTGGTTTAAGGTGAATTTGGTGCAGAGATTTAAAAGTTCATGCATGTGTGAATTTTCATCTGAGCTGCCTCCTGGTGTTATCTCTGCTACCACATTGTTTGTAATGTTCCTCCATTTTAGGTGCCGTCAGGTGAGCATCCAGCACCAAATTGGCGGGCTTATATCTCGGTAAGTACTGGCCCTAAATTTTTTTTTTTATCCTATCCTGTTTATAAAAATGCGTTCATTTAAAAAATTTTTTTTTTTTTCAAAATATTCGGAGCAGTACGCAGGTGAATGTATATCTACGTGTGGACAGTTTAAAGGTTAATAAGGCAATAACAGTGCAGTAATTTTGTACATATGGTCATTAGGTGAGTTACATTGAATACAAGAGAACTGAATATCCTAATAGTTCATACTATATGGCTTTAATAAGTTTGGTAGAGAAGAATTACAGTTTTGATTATTACTCTAAGTTGGACACAATGGTAGGATTACCATTTGAGGATTACAGATATTGAGAGTAAGTATACAGTAGGGCTCAACTTATACGGCAGGTTAAGTTCAAGGCATTTGTGGACACAGTGGTGCCTATGCTAACCTTCCTATGATGTAGAAATATACCTAGTTGGATGAATCTTATTGAAGCTAGCTGGCCCAGTGGCTAATGTGACGGTCTGGAGTTTTGAGACTCTCTGATCACAGGTTCTAACCCCACCCGTGGTATGGTTTGTTTGCAAGTCCTTGTGGGCATTTTCTTGCAGAAGAGGCCTGTCTTGTCACAATTAAACACTTGTTGGGTGAGAAATCCCTCAGCCTCCAAGTACTCTTGGAATTCTGTAACATACTTTTCAACAGTCACTTTGTCAACACTGGCAGCCTCCCCATGCATAGGCACACCATGAATGCCACTTCTTTTCTTAACCCTTTCACTGTCGAGACCTCTGCTCACAAACTTGCTCTCAGTGTCGAAGAATTTAAAAGATATATTTTTTCTAATGAAATGATAAAAGAGAATCTCTTCCCGTTGGTAATGACACCAAAAGTACGAAGTTTGATGGAAAACTTACGGAATTACACTATCGTGAAGCTAGCGGGCTCGGCGATATTTATGCATCGGTGATTTTGCCCACTTTGAGCCCTATTTTTGGCCAATCCCATTGTTCCAGTTGACCAAACTCATAGCTATTTCGCTAGAACTCCATTTGTTCTATCGACTAAATACAAGAAACTGCCCATTTACCAATTTCAACTACCCAATAAAGTGGTGAGAAATTGGCAATTTGGCCAATTTCACACAAATTTCAAAAGATGCCAATTTCAAAACAGGGTCCAGAATAAAGAATGCAGACATTCCTGGCACTAAAATAACATTTTCTCTGTTCATTAGTTACGTCTCCAGGCTTCTCTTATATTACTCTTGCTTTCCTTTTTTAATTTTTATTCACACTACTACTGCATTAATATAATTGTATAAATAATGTCAACCCATTGTGACTGTGTATTAGACTGGCCAGTTGGACACATATTGGACGGTGTTGTCATTTGTTTACTCTTGAACATCGGCAAAAATCGAACATTTCCGCTACTTTGAGTTCAATTTCAAAGTACTAATCAAAATCACCTCTATTTCTGTAATATATCTTCCATTCTACCAAATGAAACCAAGAAAACGAGAATACAACCATGAATACCATATGAAAATACACCGCAAAGTCGCTGTTTTAAACCCAAAACACAGTCAGAGTTTTTCTTACTATGCACTGCGTGCTGCAGGATTTTTTTATACTGTGCACATTCACCACTCAGACCCATTCTCTCATATGTAGGCCTACCAGCTTTCTTCTGCAAGATTGAACACTGCTAGACTTTTGGTGTAATATTATGGCATCAACACTGGCTTGCAAGCTGTAATATTACGGCACCGACAGTGAAAGGTTTAAAATTATCAAACCAACCCTTACTAGCCTTAAAGGACTGCATTTCAGCACTTGTTCCAGGTTTTTTCAGGAGGTCATCTTGCAACCGCCTCGCTCTTTCACAAATAATGGCCTCTGAAACACTATCATCATGTAACTGTTTTTTGTTTATCCAAATCAACAATTTTTTTTTAATCTCATCAGTAATTTGTGGCCTTTACCTTGATATTACTTTTGCGCCTTTTGCAGGGTCAGCTGCTTCAATTTTTTCCCTTTGGCCCAGTATTGTACTAATGGTAGACTTTGATTTACCAAAAAGTTTTGCTATAGAGTGGACCCCCGAGTTACGAACACCCCGGAAATCGTACAATTATGTACAGTAGAACGTCATTTAGCACGAGATTATGTTGCACGTTACCGGTATTGCACGATTTAAGATTTGCGACACATTATCATCTTACACGACGTAAAGATGATATTACACGGTTCGGCAGGAGGGGAAAAATTTTGAGCGCATGGTTATTTACTTCCTAAGAATCCTCATGCTTTGAGGAAAAGGAATTTGTTGTTTTCCTTCTGCAAACTAAGTTTATTCAGATACACGGGCCAGGAGCTGAGTCTCGACCCTTGCAACCACAATTAGATGAGTACAGTTACATACATTATCATACATAGCAGCATATGTGTAGAGAACCTAGGATAACCCAAGTCAGTCAATGGAAATACTGTCACTCTGACTTTTTGGGTTATCCTTGACCAGAGCCTGATCAACCAGGCTGTTACTGCCGGCCACATGCAGTCCAACTTACTAACCACAGCCTGGCTGGTCAGGTACCGACTTTAGGTGCCTGTCCAGTGCCTGCTTGAAGACAGCCAGGGTTTGTTGGTAATCCCCCTTATGTATGCTGGGAGGCAGTTGAACAATCTTGGGCCCCTGACACTTATTGTGTTGTCCATCAACGTGCTAGTGGCACCCCTGCTTTTCATTGGGGGGATGTTACATCGTCTGCCGAGTCTTTTGCTTTCGTAGGGAGTGATTCTCATGTGCAAGTTTGGTACTAATCCCTCAAGAATTTTCCACGTGATATAATAATGTATCTCTCCGCCTGCGCTCTAGGAGTACAGGTTTAGAAACTCAAGCGTTCCCAGTAATTGAGGTGGTTTATCGCAGTTATGCGTGCCGTGAAGGTTCTCTGCACATTTTCAAGGTCAGCAATTTCACCTGCCTTGAAAGGTGCAGTTAGGTGCAGCAATATTCCAGCCTAGATAGAACAAGCGATCTGTAAAGTGTCAACATGGGCTTGGCATCCCTGGTTTTGAAGGTTCTCATTATCCATCCTGTCTTTTTTCTAGCAGATGCAATTGCTACGGTGTTATGGTCCTTGAAGGTGAGATCCTCTGACATGATCACTCCCAGGTCTTTGACATTAGTTTTCGCTCTATTGTGTGGTTGGAATTAGTTTTGTACTCCGATGAGATTTTAATTTCCTCGTTTTCCGTATCTGAGTAATTGAAATTTCTCATCATTGAACTTCATATTGTTTTCTGCAGCCCATTTAAAGATTTGGTTTATGTCTGCTTGGAGTCTTGCAGTGTCTTCAACGGTGGACACTCATACAGATTCGGTGTCATCTGCAAAGGAAGACACGGCACTGTGGCATATATCCCTGGCTATGTCCGATATGAGGATGAGGAACAGGATGGGAACAGAGCTTTTCACATTAGCTGCCTCAGACTTTACTCTGTTGACTACTACTCTTTGTGTTCTACTTGTTAGGAAATTATAGATCCATCTACCAACTTTTCCTGTTATTCCTTTATCACGCAATTTGTGTGCTATTACACCATGGTCACACTTGTCAAAGGCTTTTGCAAAGTCTGTGTATATAACATCTGCATTTTGTTTGTCTTCTAGAGCATCTAGAACCTGGTCGTAGTGGTCCAGTAGTTGGGACAGACAGGAGCAACCTGCTCTAAACCCGTGCTGCCCTGGGTTGTGGAACTGATGGGTATCTAGATGAGTGGCAATCTTGCTTCTTAGAACCCTTTCAAAGATTTTTATGATATGGGACGTTAGCACTACTGGTCTGTAGTTCTTTGATATTGCTTTACTGCCCCCTTTATGGAGTGGGGCTATGTCTGTTGTTTTTAGTAACTGCGGGACGACCCCAGTGTCCATGCTCCCTCTCCATAGGATGTTAAAAGCACGTGATAGGGGCTTCTTGCAGTTCTTGATGAACACGGAGTTCCATGAGTCTGGGCCTGGAGCGGAGTGCATGGGCATGTCATTTATTGCCTTTTCGAAGTCATTTGGCGTCAGGGTGATGTCAGATAGGCATGCGTCAGTCAAGTTCTGTGGCACTCTCATAAAAAATTCATTTAGGTCTTCGATTTTCAGTCTGGTTAGCGGCTCGCTAAAAACTGAGTCATACTGGGACTTAAGTAACTCACTCATTTCCTTGCTGTCATCTGTGTAGGACCCATCCCGTTAAAGTAGGGGCCCAATACTGGTTGCTGTTCTCGACTTTGACTTTGCATAAGAAAAGAAATACTTTGGGTTTCTTTCAATTTCGGTTATGGCTTTTAGTTATTCCCACGTTTCTTGATTCCTGTAAGATTCCTTTAGTTTTAATTCGATGTTTGCTATTTCTTTGACTAGTGTCTCCCTTCGTATTTCAGATATATTGGCCTCTTGTAGCCGCTCCGTTATTCTTGCCTTCGCCTGATAGGAGCGCCTCTCTCTTTAGTTTGCATCTTTTCCTCCTTTTCTAAAGGGAATTTGCCTTGAGCAAACCTCAAGTGCCACAGAGTTAATTTGTTCTAGACATAGGTTAGGATCCGTGATGCTTAGGCTATCTTCTCATTGTATATCATTTAGGACTTGGTTTACTTGGTCTCATCTTATGTTTTTGTTATTGAAGTTGAATTTGGAGAAGGCTCCCTCGCGGCTGATCACATTTTGTTGATCTTGGGCTCCCCGCATGCATGTCTGGACCTCTATTATGTTGTGATCTGAGTATATTGTTTTTGATATGATGACATTTCGTATCAAATCATCATTGTTGGTGAAGATGAGGTCCAGCATATTCTCTAATCTTGTAGGCTCTACTATTTGCTGGTTTAAGGTGAATTTGGTGCAGAGATTTAAAAGTTCATGTGTGTGAGAGTTTTCATCTGAGCTGCCTCCTGGTGTTATCTCTGCTACCACAATGTTTGCAATGCTCCTCCATTTTAGGTGCCTTAGGTTGAAATCCCCCAGGAGCAAGATGTTGGGGGCAGGAGCTGGAAGATTTTCCAGACAGTGGTCAATTTTTCAGAAGCTGTTCCTGGAATTGTTGGGACGTTGCATCCGGAGGCTTGTATACAACCACGATGACCAGGTTTTGATTCTCGATCTTTATTGCTAATACAGTGGAACCCCAGTTAATGAAAAAAATTCATTGCAGAAGCCTGCTCAAGTGCCATTACCGAACGAATTTACTTCCTTAAGAAAAAATGTCATTTAGGTTAGTCTATTTCAGACCCCCAAAAATACACTTCCACAAGCACTTACAATTTTATACTTACATAATTGCACGATTTCCGGGGTGTTCGTTAACCGGGGTTCCACTGTACTTCAACTACATCATTTGAGGCATTTAGTAGTTCTGAACATATAAGTGACTCTGTGATATACAGGCCAACCCCCCCTTTTTGCCTGTTCACTCTGTCACACCTGTATAGGTTGTAGCCCAGGATCCATATTTCATTGTCCAAGTGATCCCTTATGTGGGTCTCTGTGAAAGCCGCAAACATAGCACTTGACTCTGTAAGGAGTCCACGGATGTAAGGTATTTTGTTGTTTGTTGCTGGCTTTAGACCCTGAATATTTGCAAAGATGAATGTCGTTGGATTGGTGGTATTGGTGGTATGGGGGGGTTTTTTTCCTGGCACTAATATCTGCTGTATTGGAGTGGAGGCCATTGACTGTGATTCCACTCCAGAAGTGATTGCAGTTGGTGTACAATTTCTGTCATTTCCTGCCAGCTTTTTTTCCTTCCTGGCACTAAAAAACCTCTCTCTCCAGTGTGGCTGTGGCTACCCAGGTTTTGCCATGGTCTGGATGTTCTGTGTCGCCTCGTACCCTTTAGGTGATATGCCTGGCAATATAAGTTATAGCACTGTCTTTCCTGAATTGATGAGTGGCACATTTCAGGGTGGAAAAACTTACAGGACGGGAGGTTGCATTTTCCTGTTTTCATATGGGCACGGCATTTTATGGGGTGATCATAATTGCATGTCCCATCTGATTTCCCAGATTTTCCATGCCTGCAGATACCAAGAGCATAATATTCACATAGACCTGGTTTCCGTTTGCCCTGGTTTTTTGTGACTATGTTCCCCATTGTATTCCCTATTTGTGCTTGTGTTCCTGTCTCGTTTCTATCTTCAACTGAAGTGCTGACAATGGAGCCTTCATCAGTTTTTGGTAATTTATCTTCAGTATTTCGCAGGGCATCCCCCTGTTTACTATCCGCCAGGGTATTGCTAGTTTGTAGCACTAGTTTTTGTGTGTCCTTGTCTACATCTGTTTCCCCATCATTTACGTCACTAGAGCTCCTGTCCCTCTTCAGGTCACCATCATTTATTTCTCCATTCGGACAGTTTCTGACTACCATTGCAACATCTGTACCAGGGGCCGTAGCACCATCTGGCCCAGATTTTTTACTTTCCCAACTGTTATAGAAAGCTGTCATGTTTTTTTATGAAGTCCAATTTGATGTTGTCATCTTTTAATATCAATCTGATTTTATTCCACAGTTCGGTCTGATTTGGGCATACCCAAAAACACTTCCCTTGTTTGATATCTCGTGTAGTAGTCTTGAATGCCTACACAAGGGCGTGGCAGCATTTACCACAGAAGTTGCATGTACAGGTATCCCTCAACTTTCGCGTTTTCTACTTTCACGGGCTTCACACATTCGCGAATTCCCGGCCGCCAAATTCCCACCCACCAAATCATATTTAAGTTTCCCGCCACCCGAGCGTCCCTACTACCTACCCTCCGACCCGGAAGCCAGCCCACCCACCACTCACTCACTGAGTGTTTTGTTTGTTCATTATTTGTTATTAAACTACAGTATAACATGTATGTAGTATTATATAGTACAATATTTTACTGTTTTCATGCGTTTTATGATTGTTCATGGTTCAATAGGTTAAGGAAGCAGTAAGCAATGAATGTACTAAATAAAGGTTATCTATCTATAACATTTAATCCAAATTGATATCAGAAACATGATAAATACCCTAGAACTGTAATAAAGATGCTGAAATGAATAATATATGCCATATTATATGAGGGGTAACAGAGCAGGCACAGACTGCCACCATATGAGATGTTTACATCAGGGTAAACATGCCTAAATCACTCTTGTTATAAGAACAAATGCAAAAATAGCATTTATTATTTTTAGAATAATAATAATTTATAATAATTGATCTAGAACACTTTAAATGTCATCAGTATTTGGTAGCTGACATTTAGAGCACTCCACAGCAATTATTATTAATTATTATTATTAATATTATTATTTTCTTACAATATATTGTAGGAATAATAATAATAATAATAATAATAATTGCTGTGGAGTGCTCTAAATGTCAGCTACCAAATACTGATAACATTTAAAGTGCTCCAGATCAATTATTATAAATTATTATTATTCTAAAAACAATAAATGCTATTTTTGCATTTGTTCTCGACAAGATTATTATTATAATCAAATAGAGCGCTAAACCACAGGGGTTATACAGCCCTTACGACAAGAGTGATTTAGGCATGTTTACCCTGATGTAAACATCTCTTATGGTGGCGGTCTATGCCTGCTCTCTTACCCCTCATATAATATGACATATATTATTCATTTCAGCATCTTTATTACAGTTCTAGGGTATTTATCATGTTTCTGATATCAATTTTGAATAAATGTAATAGATAGATAACCTTATTACTAATATTAGTGTAATTACACAACATTTTATTAGCGCTAAGGCTAACATCCAACACCCATGACGACTCACCAGACACTGAATGTTACTGCGCTCTCCCTCCCTCCAATAGCTCCTCCCACTTGTAACGATGTTAGATGGTGAATTTAATGTATTTTTCTGTAAGCTTAACTCGTTGTATGTGTATTTTACTTTTTTATTGTTTTCTGTAATATATGAGTTATGCAAATTAAAATAAAGTTATGAAGTTGGAGTTTCATTTTTTCTAATGTATACATATTTAATTCAACATTTGGCATCATTACAAAGTGGGCGGAGCTACAGCAGAGGGAGAAGAAGCAGTGTGTCAGTAACTTGATTCCCATGACACTTCACAACACTATAAAATACTATTGTATAATTATACTATTACTGGCCTCCCCCCAGCCAGCTCATGTCAAAAAAAGATATAGAATTTTTTTTACATGTTTTTTGGTTTTATGATTTTCAGGTTCAATGGAAGGAAGGTATTGTTTATATTTCCACAATATATTGGGGCCCCTGCTTTTTTCAACTTCCCGGGCTTTGCCCCCCAACCCCCAAATTTGGGGGTTTTAAACCATCCAGGGGCGCGGTTTGGTTGCATACTAAAGGTTTCATGACTGATTTTGTTGGTTTTTTACTGTATATTCTATAATACCTGAAGGGTGATCTGTCTTTTGTATCATACTTTTTTATTTCGAAAATTTTGGGGGAAATTTTCCGTTTTAATTTTTTTTTTTTTTGGTTGTTTTTTAAGGCCCCAAACCCCCGCCCTTTTTTAAGGGGAGGATACCGTTTGGTCAAGGTTTCCCCTTATTTCTTGGATCAGCGAGACCAGTGTCATTATTTAATGAATCCTGTGGGGTTTTTTTGGTTTAAGACAGACCACGGGATGATTAAACAGAGTAATGTCAGTATGATAAAAAAAGATAACTTGCTTTTTGGAGAAAAAAACGATGCTTCTGGGCCCACTTTTGGGGCCTCCCGGGACCCTGTTTACTTCTCCCGGTTTAAACCTACCGGGTTTCCCCCTGGGTTTTACATTGGGGGCATCTATGGGTTTGTTTTTTCCCCACCCCCCTGGTTTTTTTACTAGGTTGATGTGATATACGGATTATTTTGGGAAATCTTTTACGACAACTCCAACTGGCACTGTTTTCTTTTTTTCCCCAAGCTGGACAATTTATTTTTCCCCAAAATTGTGCACCTTTCATTTCAAAAACCTTTTAAAACAAGTAACCCTGATTTTGGTCATTATACTAACAGTTTAAGATTATCAAACACGGCCCTCTGGTGGACCGGGGGCCGCTGGAAACTGACTTCAAACCCCCAAATGGGCCTACCCGTTATTTTCGTTTTAACATCTTTCTTATCGATATTGGCACCATGGATATTCACAAAAGGTTTATTTTCCTACAGGGATTTTCCCTTTCCTCGACAATTATTTTTTTTCTGTTTTTTTATTTCCCGACTTGTTCCCCTTTTTATGTTCTGGCACACTAATTCCTTTTTTTGACTCTGTATGTTTTTCTGCCTGGTTTTGTTGGAGATGGGGGGAGTCCTTAAAGATCACGGGGAAAAATTTTAAAGGGTTTTGCACTGGGGGAGCCCAAAACACAAAAACAGGACATTTTCTGAGCTTCACATTGAAAATGCCTTGAAATTGAGCTCTAGTGGGAAAAGTTTTTTTTTAATGTTCAGAGCCCCAAATCCCCAGTAAAAACCCCAAATGGTAGTCAATATTCTTAAAAGTATGATATTTATATCATTTTTTTAAAATGCGGTCTGCTAAATAAAACTTCATTTTTTTTTTGAATAAAAACAAAATAGAAACAAAATAAAAAAGGGGCCAAATGACAATAAACAGAGAAAATCTTATTTTTTGCAGAATTCTGATTTTAAATTTTACCCATTTTAAATTGGCATCTTTTTTTTTTTGATGAAAAAATTTTTCCAAATTTTTGACCACTTTTTTTGGGGGGAAAGGAAAGGGGTTTTTTTCCACGATAAAACAAATAGAGTTCAAAAAATGCTATGAGTTTTCAACTGAAAAATGGAATTGGCCAAAAACTAAAGCGGAAATTGGTGAATCCTGCTCCAATTTACCGAGTGAATTTAAGTTTTCCATCAAAATTTTGGTGTTTACCGGGGTTCTCTATCATTTCACGAAAAAAAACATTTTTTTCCCCAAAAAATTTTCCCTAGAATGAGTTTCAGAATGGGGCCCCAACTCAAAGGGGTTTAAAAAAAGGACAGACATGAGGATTTACAAACCGTCTCACTGAATTTAGAGAAAAAATGGAAGATTATCAGGGGGAATGGAGGCGAGGCACCAGAAAAAAAAAACTTTCAAAACCAGCCAAAATTTCATTGAAGGAAACCCGTGTCACAAAACCCACTGGAGTTTTATGAAAGGAAAAAGACACGAGAGAGGGGTGGGTAGTTTCATCTTTTTGGACCCAAAAAAGGCCCTTTGAAAGTTCCCAAAAAAGTTGCCAAAACAAAGGGTCAGCCATGCATAACGGGGGAAAGACTGCAAAGGATCAGAGAATACAGTCATCCCGGGTTTATTAACAGTCACAGAAGGGTATCTGATTCGAATTTTTCTTTTCCAATCAATTTTTATAAGAAATAATGGAAAAAAATTAATCCATTCCCGACTTCAAAAATAGTAAAATAAAATATTTTTGAACTTTTTTTTAAATTTAAAAAAAATTTT
>WNWK01057328.1:0-10769 GCA_009830355.1 Cherax destructor
TGTTTATTTTTTTGGGCAATGCTTGTTATAGAGGTATTGGGTCATTTTAAGAAAATTATTAATACAGAAGTCAGTATCTGGGAAGTTGTCTATTTCTGTTTGCCAGTCAGTGTTTGTCATAGCTGTTATAAAGTTATTTATAGCTGTCTCATTATGTAGTCTGAAGGTAACTTTAGTAGTCTCTAGTGGTAATTTTCCGAGAAATTGATGAAAGGTTGGGTAGTGGTCTGTGGTATTGTCTGTGATTATGCCTGATTTTAATGGGGTTATGGTGTTAGTCCAGATATGGTCTAATAGAGAGGCACAGGTCTCAGAGATTCTCGTAGGTTTTGTTTTGTCGGGAGCGCAAGCAGTTGCTCATAGTGTTTGAAAAGTGCTTTGAAGTGACCTAGGACACTGAGTTGACCCTAAGGAGTTCTGGAGGAATCACTTTGATATCTAAACTGCATAAGCCTTATAGGTAAGGCTTTGGAGGATGACTTCCAGGACTTTGAACTCTGCTGGAGACAATTGTGGCCAGATTGTGTCCAACAGAGGGATTTTGAAGGGTTTGAGGCTGACCCTGACCCTGCCGACCCTCTGCCTGTTGTGGAAGGTATTGTGGCATTGGGCAAGTCCCTGGGGTTGGAGGTGAGTGGCGAGGATGTGGAAGAGTTGGTGGGCGACCACAGGGAAGAGCTAACCCTGAGGGCTGCAAACTTCATCTGGAACCCTCAGATCCAGTTGAAACCTTCACGGGAAGGAGGAAGAGGGGAAGGGGTGCCTTGGAAATATAAATAAAAAAAAGTCTCTCCCCAGCGACATACTCGTTTATCAACGCCTCGGACTTGGGGCTCTCTGACCGATTTTACCTAAATAATATATATTAACCTGATTTCCCAATTTTATTTTTAAATATAATACCTGCTGTTTGGTCGTATATATCGTCTTACGACCCTGTTTGGACGTATTAAGACGCAAAATTTAAACCCAAACAAGCAGGGTTGCCACTTGCATGTTGAGAGACAACACAATAAATGTCGGGGCCCAAATTGTTCAACTGCCTCCCAGCCCAAAACAGTGGGATTACCAAAAACCCGGCTGTCTTCAACGGCACTGGACAGGCACCTAAATCCTCCTGACCACCGGCTGTGGTTCGTTCGTTGGACTGCGTGCGGCCCAGTAACAGCCTGGTTGATCAGGCTTTTTCCCAAAATGGGCCTGGTCACAGACTGGGCCGCAGGGGTTGCCCCTGGAACTCCCAGGTTACTCCCGGTAAGTGCCATTCCAACAAAATTTTTCCCATAAAGAATAATGAAAGTAGGAATTGTATGTTTGTTTTGGGTGGGTGTAGGTGTAAATTAGGGGGGGTTTCAGTTAACGGGGTAAGACATATTGGTTTGGATGTGTTCTTGATCAAAAAAAAAATTGGGGGGTTTTTTATTTGGTTTTTTGAGGGGGTGCATTAAGGAGATGATTTTTAACAGGGGTTTTTTAAAATCGGGTTTAAAACCCTGGGTTCAGAGTTTTCGGCGGGATTCCAGTTTTTAAAATCTTTAATGTATATAAAATTTTTTTAATTTTTGCCAAAGGGAATGTCATAAAGATTTTGTGTCGGGTTTTTGCCCCATGAGTCCTTTTGCAGCTATCAAAGAAAGTGTTTTAGTTCGGGGTTAATATTAAATTTATGGTTCTGTAAATGTAAGTTGCACAATAGTAGGTGTGAATGTTCTTGACGGTGGTAGTTTTAGACTTTTGAATATTGGTGGAGTATGCTGTCTGGGGGGGGAATTTTTATCATTCTGACTGCACCCTTTTTTAGGGTTATTAGTGGTTTTGGGGATTGAATTTTTTGACCCCCAGACGTTCCATGGTGAGATAAGGGTAGATGAGTGAATGATACGGGAAAGGAGAGCTGATTGTGAAACATAGTACTGTATCTTTGGTATATCTTACTTTTTTGGAATTTTCTTGGAAATTTGTTGTATATTTTCTGGAATCGGGGGGCTCTGTAAAGGTGGACCCCTAAATTTTTTTCCGGGGGAGTCTTGTGATGGGTGAACCATTTAGCATTATTTAAAGGGGGAAAACATTTGTAGCTTTTTTTCCCCAAAATTAAAAAAGGGGGTTTTTTGTCAGTATTGAGAGTTAGCTTATTAGCCCATCACCCGGGAGATTTTTTCCAATTCAGTATTAACAGTGTTGGTCAGTATGACTGGGTTTGGATGGGGAAAACATATGTTGTGCCCATCTAAAAATAATATGGGTTTGAGTAGTTTGCGCATTGGTGGTATAGTGTGAGTAGGGCGTTTTGGTACGTAAACGTATCTTGGAAAGGATCCCAACTGTTTTGGATATTTTTTATTTGTTGGATATGGGTTTTGAATTTCAGGTTGCTGTAAAAGGGGTGGCCCCAAGGAATTTGCCCCCATTAAGTTTACAATAAGAGTGTTGTCAATCATTATGTTCAGTTGTCAACACCTTTTTCTGTTAAACATAATGTAGAAGTTTTGTCATATTAAGTGTAAGTTTATTAGCAGTCACCCCGGTCGATTTTTTTTCTAGATTTGTTGGTTTTTTAAACCCGGGGAAAGGTTAGTCACCCAGGATAAGAACAGCCCGGGGTCGTGGAGGACTGTGCTATTTTCCATTGTGGTCCTTTAATCTTGCCCCCAGGATCCCACCCACCCGTCCCCCAACACCCAGGACCTACTTAATGCATATCTACTTAATTCAGGGGGGCCAGGGACACTGAAAACAAAAATAACGTCTGGGGTCTAAGACTTTTCCCTTTCCTCCCCCATACATAAGGGGATTACCAATAGCCCCCCAGCTGTCTTAAAAAAGGCACTGGACAGGCACCTAAAGTCAGTCCCGACCAACCGGGCTGTGGTTCATCGTCAGTTTACGTGGGGCCAACAGTAACAGCCTGGGTTGATCGCCCCTGATCCCCCGAGGCCTGGTCGGGGGCCTGGCTGGAGGGGTTGCCCCCCCGAAACCCTCTCCAGGTATAGGTGAAGTGATAGCAGGTGAAAGGTGACTAACACCCGGTACCTACTTAATGCTAGGTGGGTGACAGCAGGTGTCAGGAAACATCCCCAACTTCCCCCCGTGCCGGGGGTCGAACCAAGGACATTTGTTGTGAGTTTTTTTTGCCAATCCAGGGCCCCTGACCCCTTTAATCGTAAAACGTGTATTTTAATTATTCTTCAGATCTTTAAAAAAATGTGTGTTTTTGGGGGTTTAAGGACCTCCTGGGGATTAGTGTGGGGGTTGCACCAAGCCTGACACAGAGGGCAGCCAACACACTCCAACAGTGCCATCTTGTGCTTTTTATTTTGGGTTTTGAAGGAAAACCCCAAAAAAAACGCTTTATTCAGCTCTGCCCCCTCCCGAGACGGGACAAATATTTGCCCATATATGTGTGGGGAAAAAGTCAAAAAAAGAGGTTTTTTTTCCGGAAGGAGAAATGGAACAATGAGTTTCCAGTTTTGTCAAGTGGTCCCCCTTTCCCAAACCCCAAATCGAAACCCACAACCCCCCCCGTAACCCAACAGGTTTTTCCCCCAAGGGGCCCGAAAGGTTTTATTTAAGGCGGGACAGCCATTTGCCGCCTCCCCCAAAAACGGGGGATTTCGGAGGTGTTCAACACACCTCCCAAAAAACTCCCAGTCTTCTGGCAGTGGCCTGCCCTAAGTGCCGAAATGACTCAAATGGATTTGAAAGATCACCTCGCCCTTGTCATGGGCTGTAAACGGGACACCACCTGCCCCTGCCAGGGGGGGAATGGTGCCCCCCCGATCGTCCTGCGCACTCGCCCCCCGTTGAGGTCCCGGGGGCGATCACCAGTACGGGTAAAAAAAATTAAAACATGTTTCCATAAGACGCCTGCTGTCCATATTCACCCATTAGTAAAATGGGTCCTTTTTAAAAAGGGGGGTGATTGGGGAAAAAAATAATTAATAATAATAATAATATATAATAATATCTTTATTTACTACAAATACATGTACAAGGTATACAACCCCTTTACATCACTACTAAAAAAGCCCCCTTTTTATGGGGCATTTCGGGCAAATTAAACCCCTTTTCCCCGGATGAAAACCCCCCCAGTCGGCTAACTCTTATTTTCCCATTTTACTGATGGGGGAAATAAACCCCGGGGTAAAAAACTCGCCCAATGTTTCTAGCCGCCCCGGGAGTCGAACGCAGATACTCGCCGGGGAAGCGAACTTTGCGACCCGCCAAGGGGGACCTACTTTTCCCCAAACACTCCCAAAATGATAAGACCTTCTGATTATGTTTGTTTAAAAGGGCAGGTGATGCACAATTAAAAATTAAGATCCCAAAATCCCTTTCTAAACATTGAGGACAAATTCCCGGGCCTTCACCTCGACAGCAGCCTGAAATTCAGCACCCATTCCCCAAAAAATAAAGAAAGTGTCCCCAAAAAGGGGGGTCCTCTCTAAGATACGTTACTATTCCCACAATCAGCCCCACTCACACTATATTATTCACTCATCTATCCCTACCTCCATATGCCATTTGTGCGGGGATCAACAGCAATTGCCCACCTAAAGCCAATAATAACCCAAAAAAAAGCCGCATAAAAATTATCACGCAATCCAACGCTAGGCCGTTGAGACCCCAGATTTAGTTTTTTCCTGAAGTGGCTAGTTTATTTGCACCCCATATCCATCCTGTGGACGATAGCGCAAACATATGGATACACAAAAGCCTAGGCACTAGACCCCAAAAGGATTAACAATTGTACATTTGGATTTATATCTACATTTCACTTTTTCTGTTACAAGCAAATTTAGGAAATTTGCTTAGTATAACTGGTGTGGGGAATTAAATGATTACCTGTCTGGGCTTCACCGCCACTAAAAAAAAATTTCCCCCGGGGAGATGACCGACTAGTATAATTTTACCGCGTTACCCCTTGAGGCGTATGAGAAAACTTGACCCACTCCTGGTCGCATCCAAGGGCACCTTCGATATTCTCACTTTTAAATCCCATCTATCCTTGACCAGTTTATTAAGAATGGGTAACACCAATAGTTACGGTATTGTTAATTTTAGTGGACTGTATGGGTTAATATCTGACTGATTGGGGAGAAGGAGAAGAGAGTACAATTTGTAATATCACTCACCCTTTATCCGTGTCTTGGGTGTTCACTGGAGACCTTCATTATTCCCACCGTAGACACTTAATATCAACATACCTACTGGCCAGCTAGTACGAGGATACAACTTATACTTACGGCGGGAAGAATCAGCATTCTTGTCGCTATTCTTCGACGGATCCCATGGTCCTGCTCGGTAGAGATTATTCTTCCGGCAAGACGATGATGTTGGTGGTTGTCCCGAGGAGTCAAGAAAGATTGATTCCTTGAACTCTCTTACGCCCACGAGACCGGGCGTTATTTAACGTGGTTGGTCGGGGTAGCGATTCATATCCTCTCACTATTCCGACCTTATTACAGTTTATACGTATAACTTTACGCACTATTCACATGACGGTTTAATGTCCCACTAATTTACCCTCGTTAGAAGTTAATCCATTAATAATTGTGTACGATGAACACTGACCAAACCTCCATCAAAAACTCGTAATGGCGGCGTCGGTCACTATTTAACACATTATCACTCTATTATTGCAGTTTCTTGGACTTAATGTCCCACATTATGCCAGCGAATATTCACAACATTCACTATTGTGAAGAGAGACCATTAACCACGATTTGGTCGTTGTAAACGCCGATTCCCGTCTCCTTTATAATCAGAACTCTCCCATCGTTTTACCTTCTTCCGCTTATCACACGAGACAGACTCCTGGGCGACTTCACTTGACCCAGCTCCGCGTACCCACGCGACCGTCGGTATGGTTCTGTTTGATCTCAAGTAAAATACGAACCAACAGCCACACTTTCTTGACAGTTGTGACAGGACCCATAGACATAATACCAGACATAAACATCTCTTTGACATTCCCCGTGTCCGACTAAATCTATACAAAAATTCAATGCGCATAAAAGGGCCTAAAATCTGGAACTCCCTGCCTGAAAACTCTAGAACTGCAGACACAACCTCCATTTTCAAAAGCACCGTTAAAAACATCTTATCTCACTTACGCACCCAACCGGTAGTTAACCATACGAAAACTACTTTATCTTGCACATATCCACAGCAAAATACACTTATTGATATCTGTGATTCTCCTTAATTTGCACATTACTAACCACAGCAAAATACACTTATTGATATCTGTGATTCCCTTAATTTGCACAGTTCCAACCAAAATTCTAATACAACTATTGCTCCATAATACTTAAGCTAGTCATAAGTTTGCCTAAGATACTCCAATATAGAATCTATATTATGCCAATATATCACCTTTATCATTAATATATAAACTAATTGCTAACTTTTTATACTAATTGTTAAATTCTCAATGTTTAAATTCCAGTACCTAAATTTTGTAAACCTAACCTTACAATCTGTATATCCATTGTATAGCTATTGAGTAAGACCTATCATAAGACTGCCTGAAAAGCCTAGGCATACCTAGGCATATTATTGGCCATCTTGTAATATCAACTTTAATGTATAACTATAAGTACCCCCACCTTGTATTACATGAAATAAAGGATTTGAATTTGAATTTGAATTTGAATATTCACATTAGAAAGGCTATCAGTATAACTTTCAGGAAAATACCCAATATTTTCCACAACTGGTATCTTATTTCATGAATAAGATATCTTGACATGTCACATAGGTTATTATACTGTCTATCTCTATATTCCTCAATAAGTGGACAATTAAGCACATAGTGTTCAAGACAGTGACCATATGCCTGATCACATAATTTGCATTTAGTTTGATCATCATCTGTGTATCTCCCAAACTGCCAAAATACCTGTAGCCAAGCCTAAGCCTGGCCACTACAACATCAGTCAGTCTGTTCACATTGCAAGTGATGGCCTATTTGCAAGAACTGTTGCAACAACATACAAGGAACTTATAGTGACAAGGAAACTGACGGTGACTACAGGAAATGGACCAAATAGGACCAAAACAGGAGACCGGTATTCAAATACCAGACCCGCTACCAGACGTACAACCAAACAAGCAATCGTTTTCCACCACACTGAAGTAACTGACTCCTTTATCAACTGCACAGTGCTCAATGTGAAGTCAACATAAGGAAAACCTAATCAACAAAATTACAAGGAAACCGACAGTGCCAGGTGAGGGGGCGAAGTGAATATTTAAACATGGCTGACTGGCATTCAGTCACCAGCTACTGCCAGATGTACAACTACAAAGCGACGTTCTAACCATAC
Organism: Cherax destructor; assembly: GCA_009830355.1. Taxonomy (NCBI): domain Eukaryota; kingdom Metazoa; phylum Arthropoda; class Malacostraca; order Decapoda; family Parastacidae; genus Cherax; species Cherax destructor. The sequence goes on from WNWK01057328.1 coordinate 7,332, forward strand.
TGACAGTAGCTGACCATTATATCAACTGCCCAGTGTTAATGGGAGGAAGCACAGGAGAAACCTCTAAATCTACAAAACAAACTCCAAGGAAACTATCAGGCTATAGCGGCAGTTTCTGTCCCTCAGTGCCAAATGCGAGGAGTGGATTAGTTAAACAGCCAAGGATTTTTTTTTTCAATAGTTCACTTCCGTATTAACAGACCAGTGTACATTAGGAAGGAAACATAGGAGAAAACGCCAAATCTAACGACAAAACTCCAAGGAATCTATCAGGGCAGTGGCCGTTTTTCCCCTCACTGCTTTTAAAAATGGCTGATACATCAACTCTACGAGGAATCAGACAACAACACGACGAGCCCCGCTAAATGGGATTGATGGGACTTTGGAAGGACATCGCCAGTGATTAGTTTTTTTGTTTTTGTTTTTACCCGGCCAGGATGGAAATGAGCTAGAAGTGTGATAGATGAAGCCGGACAGTGAAGTGAGGAGTGAAGGGAATTTCTGAAGAAAAGGGTAATGGTGGTATACGATAACAGGAAACTTACTAGTAACCAGTGGTGATTTCTAGAGTAGCTACTAGGCCATTGCTAGGTGTCTGAGAGGATCAGTGATTTCTTTTTAATAATAATCAAAATAAATAAAAGAAAACAAATTTTTGTGTGAAGTGATAGAGTGAAGAGTAATCATGGCTGGCTTAAGAGGGTTCAGGCTGCCATAATAATATTCATCATTATACTGCATTTCTGTGAAAAAGGAAATCAGTCAGGGGGAATAGAAAAGGTGAATGGGGTGATAGCTCCCTGGAGAGTGAAAGCTCAAAATTGGCCATCCTACCAGAAACGTAAGTGCCATTATCGCCGCAAAGTATGCCAACACCACATATCCAAACAAAAAAGTGGTGCACAGCTTTTATAGTGGCGCTATTAAGTGGTGATATCCATACTAATCCAGGACCTCTATCTATGGTACAGGTGCAAAACAGACAGATAAATTATGGGGATAATGACGGTCTAGTAGCTACTAATGATAACCCTAACTCTCTATGTAATGCACAGATAGGTCAATGTGAGACAACAGATCCATTCTTAATATCTCAGACACCACCAGACATATGTATAAACTGTAACTAAGGCACGAAAAAAGAACAGTAAACTTACAGTATGTAAAATGTGTAAGGGTTGGGTGCATAATGGATGTGTGTTTGATTATGATAATGGTGCCAGATTTCATTTTGTTTGTAACAAATGAACTTTGGCACAGTTACCTTTAGCAATGATGACATTGATTTACCTATTTTTAATGCTAATGGCCCCTTGCCATATATTGATGATTATGATTGTTTTACGAAAACAGGCCTTCACTTTATTCATGTTAACGCAAGATCACTTCTTCCAAAATTGGCAGAGATTAGGATTCTAGCTACCAGAACTAGAGTGGCTGTTATACCCATCTCGGAATCCTGGTTGGATGATACGGTGACTGACGACGAGGTCAAAATAGAAGGTTACAATATAAAACGCTTAGATAGGAATAGAAAAGGTGGTGGTGTATGTACCTACTTAAGGAACGAATTAGCCTATAATCCAAGACCTGACTTAAATGACAATAAACTGGAGATTCTATGGTTTGAGGTGTTGCTTCCCAAGACCAAACCCATCTTAGTAGGAACTAGTTACAGCCCTCCCACCCATGACCAGTTCTTAGGGGACTTTCCGAGAGTATTGTCAGGACTTGATAACAATGTGGAGACAGTAATACTGGGAGACTTCAACATCTGTTTTCAACAGCAAAATAACGGGCTATGTGAAAGGTATAAGCAAATTCTGGATTTAAATAGTTACACTCAACTAATTAATACACCAACCCGGATGTTCTCAGCCACCCTAATTGACCACATACTTTGTAACCGCCCTGAGAACATTAGTCAGTCAGGCGTCATTACCACAGGCCTTGATGATCATTTCATCATTTACTGTACCAGGAAAATCACTAGGGAACGGATAGGCCTACACAGGACAATAAAAATTTGGTCAACTAGAAACTACAATAAAGAAACACTGGTAAATATGCTACACAATTGTGACTGGTCAGTGATAACAAGTTGCACGGACGTAAATGATGCCTGGGAAAAATTCAAAACAATGTTCACTGCCATCCTTGATAATATTGCACCAGTTAAAGAGGTTAGGATTAAACGAAGAACTGAACCCTGGATGACTACTGAGATATTAGATAATATGAAATTCAGAGACCAGGTGATAAAAAGATTTAAGGCAAACAGACAGGATATTGCAACACTAAATGAATTCCAAAGGGTGAGGAACAGAGTGCAGAGGCTTATAAAAGGCGCAAAAGCAAGGCACTATTGCTCAAAAATCGAAGAGATTAGATAGATTTTGCCACCGAAGTGGCTAGTTTATTGTGCACCCCATATCCATCCTGTGGACGGTAGCGCAAGAGCATATGGATACACAAAAGGCCTAGGCACTAGGCCCCAAAGGGGTTAACAATTGTACATTTGGGTTTATATCTACATTTCAATTATCTGTTACAAGCAGGTATCTTATTTCATGAATAAGATATCTTGACATGTCACATAGGTTATTATATTGTCTATCTCTATATTCCTCAATAAGTGCACAATTAAGCACATAGTGTTCAAGACAGTGACCATATGCCTGATCACATAATTTGCATCTAGTTTGATCATCATCTGTGTCTAAACTTCAGAAGTACCTGACCCAAAAACCTAAGCCTGGCCACTACAACATCAGTCAGTCTGTTCACAAAGTTGCCCACAAACATCCCATCTTCTCCCTTATCATGAGCCAATAGGCCTTCAGGGGAAATTAATTTGGTTTATATCACAGTTCACTTATTGTTACAAGCAAATTTAGGAAATTTTTTAGAATAATTTATCCCCCCTTCACTAATAAGATATCTTGACATGTCACATGGAAAAAACTGTCTATCTCTTTTTCCTCAATAAGTGGACAATTCAGCACATAGTGTTCAAACATGACCATATCCGTCACATAATTTGCATTTAGTTTGATCATCATCTGTGTATCTCCCAAACTGCCAAAAACTTTAGCCAAGCCAAGCCTGGCCACTCAACATCAGTCAATCTGTTCCCTTCGTTGCTCCTAAACATACTTATCTACATTCATGTTATCATAGTGGGTTATAGATCTACCAGGCTTCTTTGCATTCCCATAGCTATTTTTATTATTTATTTCTCTAATAATATTATTCCAATCTGAACAGATATACCAAATTATATTCTGGAATAACCCAAAACTCGGCAACAACTAAAACAGTTGGGGTATCCCTAAATATATAGATCTAACATGTAATAAATGTTGATAACGAGATTGCCACGAAACAACTAGAGTGAAAATTGTTTTAATTCATACTACACAACTTCGCATCAACACT
>WNWK01057329.1:0-10769 GCA_009830355.1 Cherax destructor
CAGACACGAATATGCACAGATAGAAGGAGGCTCAGGACAATTTGAAAATGACATAGCATCGAAAGTCAAGTCTGACCCAAATCTGCTGTATAGCCACATCAGGAGGAAAACAACAGTCAAGGACCAGGTACTCAGGATGAGGAAAAAGGTGGGGAATTCACAAGAAACGCGCAAAGTATGTGAGGAGCTCAACGTGAAATTTAAAAATATTTACACTGGAGACAGGAAGGACTCCAGGAAGTCAGAATAGGGATGTACACCAACAAGGGATACCCCAAAAAAGTGCTGGATGAAATACACACAACCGCGGAGGAGGTGAAGAAGCTGCTATGTGAACTTGATTCCTCAAAGCCGGTAGGGCCCAAATAACATCTCTGAGTGGGTCATTAGAGAGAGCAGAGATGCTGTGTGCCACTAACAAAAATCTTCAACACATCCATTGAAACTGGGCAACTACCTGAGGTATGGAAGATGTCAAATGTAGTCTCAATTTTAAGATTGGAGACAGACACGAGGCATTAAACTACAGACCTGTATCACTGACGTGAATAATATGCAAAGTCATGGAGAAGATTATCAGGCGGAGAGTGGTGGAGCACCTAGAAAAACACAAGCTGATAAACGACAAAAGCACGGTTTCAGGGAAGGAAAAAACCGTGTCACAAACCTACTGAAGTTTTATGACAAGGTAACATGAGAGAGAGGAGTAGAATTGCATTTCTTTGACTGCAAGAAGGCCTTCGTCACACTTTTCACAAGAGGTTAATGCAAAAGCTAGAGGGTCAGGCACGCATAACAGGAAAGGCACTGCATTGCATCAGAGGGTGGCATGGTACGTGACGATGTTGAGAGTGGGCGCATGTGACTAGCGGAGTTCCACAGGGTCAGTCAAGGACCAGTGCTGTTTCTGGTATATGTGAATGACATTACGGAAGGAAGGGATACATTCAGATGTGTCTCTGCTTGCAGATGATATGAAGTTAATGATGAGAATTAAATCGGATGAGGATCAGGCAGGACTACAAAGATACCTGGACAGGCTACAAGCCAGGTCAAGCAACGGCTCCTTAAATTTAACCCAAATGCAAAGTCATGAAGATCGGGGAAGGGCAAAGAAGACCGCAGACAGAGTATAGTCTAGGTAGCCAAAGACTGCAAACCTCACTCAAGAAAAAAGATCTTGTGAGCATAATACCGAACACATCTCCAGAGGCGCATATCAACCAGATAACTACTACAGCATATATGCGCCTGGTAAACCTAAGAATAGCGTTCTGATACCTCAATAAGCAATCATTCAAGACTCTGTACACCATGTACATCAAGCCTATATTGGAGTATGCAGCACAAGTTTGGAATCATCATCTGGTCAAGCACGAAAAGAAATTAGAGAGAGTGCAAGGTTTGCAACAAGACTAGTCCCAGAGCTAAGGGGATTGTCCTACGAAGAAACGTCAAGGAAATCGGCCTGACGACACTGGAGGACAGGAGGGTTAGGAGAGAAATGATAACAACATCTACAATGCTGCGAGGAAATGAAGAGATGGGCAAAGACAGGATGTTCCAGAAAATGAGACACAGAAACAAGGAGTCACAATTGGAAGTTGAAGACTCCGAAGAGTCAAGGAATGTTAGGAAGTATTTATTCAGTCATAGAGTTGTCAGGAAGTGGAATAGATTAGAAAGTGACGAAGTGGAGGCAGGACCCATTCATAGTTGTAAGCCGAAGTTTGATAAGGCTCATGGAGCGGGGAGAGAGGACCGAGTAACGATTAGTGGAGAGGCAGGGCCAGGAGCTATGACTCGACCCCTGCAACCACAAATATGTGAGTACACACACACACACCCACACACACACACACTCACACACACACACACACACACTCGCACACACACACACACACACACACACACACACACACACACACACACACACACACACACACACACACACACACACACACACACACACACACACACACATTCACACACAGGAAGCAGTGAAGAGGCTGCTGAGTGAGCTAGACACCTCAAAAGCGATGGGGCCTGGAGAAGAGGCGCTATGTGTACCCCTAACAACAATTTTCAACACATCTATCGAAACAGGGAGATTACCTGAGGTATGGAAGACAGCAAATGTAGTCCCAATTTTTAAAAAAGGAGACAGCCATGAAGCACTAATCTACAGACCAGTGTCACTGACATGTATAGTATACAAAGTCATGGAGAAGATTACAAGGAGAAGAGTGGTGGAACACCTAGAAAGAAATGAGCTTATCAACGACGGCCAACACGGTTTAAGGGACGGGAAATCCTGTGTCACTAACCTACTGGAATTCTTTGACAGGGTGACAGCAGTGAGACAAGAGAGAGAGGGTTGGGTAGATTGCACTTTTTTGGACTGTAAGAAAGCGTTTGACACAGTTCCGCACAAGAGATTAATGCAAACGCTGGAGGACCAGGCAGGGATAACTGGGAAGGCACTCCAGTGGATCAGGGAATACCTGTCAGGAAGACAGCAGCGAGTCATGGTACGTGGCGAGGTGTCAGAGTGGGCGCCTGTGGCGAGTAGGGTTCCACAGGGGTCAGTCCTAGGACCGGTGCTGTTTCTGGTATTTGTGAACGACATGACGGAAGGAATAGACTCCGAAGTGTCCCTATTTGCAGATGATGTGAAGTTGATGAAAAGAATTCAATCGGACGAGGACCAGGCAGAACTAGAAAGGGATCTGGACCAGGCTGCAAGCCTGGTCCAGCAATTGGCTCCTGGAGTTCAACACCACCAAGTGCAAATTCATGAAGATTGGGGAAGGGCAAAGAAGACCGCAGACTGAGTACAGTCTTGTGGGACAGAGACTACAAACCTCACTCAAGGAGAAAGATCTTGTTGTGAGTATAACACCAGGCACATCTCCTGAGGCGCACATCAACCAAATAACTGCTGCAGCATACTGGCGCCTAGCAAACCTAAGAACATCATTCCGACATCTTAATAAGGAATCGTTCAGACCCTGTACACTGTGTACGTTAGACCCATATTGGAGTATGCAGCACCAGTTTGGAACCCACACCTAGCCAAGCACGTAAAGAAACTAGAGAAAGTGCAAAGGTTTTGCAACAAGACTAGTCCCGGAGCTAAGGGGTATGTCCTACGAGGAGAGGTTAAAGGGAAATCGACCTGACGACACTGGAGGACAGGAGAGATAGGGGGGACATGATAACGACATATAAAATACTGAGTGGAATTGATAAGGTGGACAGAGACAGAATGTTCCAGAGATGGGACACAGCAACAAGGAGACACAGTTGGAAGTTGAAGACTCAGTTGAATCACAGGGATGTTAGGAAGTATTCCTTCAGTCACAGAGTGATCAGGAAGTGGGATAGTTTGGGAAGCGATGTAGTGGAGGCATGATCCATTCATAGCTTTAAGAAGAGGTATGATAAAGCTCATGGTGCAGGGAGGTGACCCCGTAGCGGCCAGTGAAGAGGCGGGGCCAGGAGCTATGACTCGACTCCTGCAACCACAACTAGGTGAGTACAACTAGGTGAGTACAGTGAGTATTTTATTAGTATTATTGATACATTGAAGTGAGGAGTATTTCTGGGCACACAAACATAGATGCGCGTGCGCATACATACACATGCACATAGCACAAGATTTTCACACCTTCTGAAAGCTGACCTGACACATCATCTCTCCCTTTTTCTCAATCCCATACACACACAGACAAGCAAACGGTCTCTCCCCCTCACGGTCCCCCCTTCAAGGTTTTCTACCCTCACGGACTCCTCTCCCTCAATCCCTACTCTGGCCCACCACACAGTCCACCACTCCACCCACTCATGCATTCCCCTCACTTCCCTCTCCCTTTTATCACCTACCTACCATTCTCTCTCCACCTCTCTCGACCCCCTGCAACCAAAATTAGGTGATTACACTGCACATACTCAACACTCATACAAAACACACCCACACCCTCACCCAAACACACGAATACCATCACTTACCCACACCCACACACACACGCCCTGATGGCATGGTGGCTAGTGCTCTTGCTTCACGCACGGAGGGCCCGGGTTCAATTCCCGGCGGGGCCGAAACATTTCGAAGTGTTTCGTTACACACACACACACACATATATACAACAGGCCTAGTGTCTAATCGACATGTGCCTAGGACAAAATGGTAACTAACTAGCTAGTCTCTTTCTCTCTCTCTCTCCTACTCTGGACCACCCACCTCCCTTTTCATCTTTCTCCCCCTCTCCTTTTTCCCTCTAGTCCCCTAGTCTCTCTCTCTATCTCTCTCTCTCTCCATCTGTTTCTCTTCTACCTCTTCCTTCGCTCCCTCTCACTCTTTCCCCTCTCTCTTTTCTCTCCTCCCTTTCTCCATCTATCTCTCTCTACCTTTCTCTTCTCTCTCTCTCTATCCCCTCTACCTCTCCCTTATCTCTCTCTCACTCATTCCCCTCTCCTTTTTTTTCTCTTTCTCCCCTAAAAAAAAAAAAAAAAGGTAGGGACTTGAAGGACCCAGGGATCAGAGGAGAATGGTTCTGGTAAGGAAGAATGGATGGGAGAGCAGTGCAAAAGGATGGAACAAGAGTGGGAGAGAAAACTAGGAGAGCTTTCTGCGAAAATGGAGACAGAGCTTTCTGTGAAATTGGAAAAGAGGTTGGAGGAGAAGAAGACTTGGGAGTCACAATTCGAAGCTGCAGTAGCCAGGATAAGGGTCCTAGAATATGAGGTAAACAGGTTGAGGCTGGTACACCCCTACTGAATGAGGGGCCCAACGTGAAGGAAGGAGATATAAACTTACGCAAAGACCCTATCAGCCTACCAAGCAGGGCCAAGGAGTGAAAGAGTAGAGCGGGTTGGTGCAAGTGGAGAGGAGGATAGGTCAAATGCAGAGGCAAGACCATGCCACCAAGAGCTACAGAAAAAAATAAGGGAGAAGATGGCCATGTACGGACAGGAACCAGAGTCACAGAGAAAGAGGCAATGAGAGGAGGAGAGGGCGAAGTCAGTGTTTATTCATGGGCTCCAGAAGAGCGAGGGAAGGACACACACTGAAAGACAGCAGGCAGAAAGAATGGAGATTGAGAACATCATCACAGAAATAGGTGAAGAGGACATGTCCGAGATTGTAAATTTTCAGAGAATAGGGGAGTACGTGAAGGGGAGAAAAACGACCAATCAAGCTGATTCTCAAGACAGAAACAGTGCAAAACAGGATCCTCCAATATATAATTTTATATGTGCGGGTTGTGTGTGTATAGGATCCTCCAAGAGAAACCACGGTTGAAGGAATCGGCAGAATATAAGAGGGTGTTCCTAGACCGAGACAGAACAAAAACAGAACAACAGCAGCTGAAGGAGAGAACACAAAAGCGAAAGGAGCTAGAAGGAGAGACAAGGACAGAATCAGCAGAGGACAACCAGATCAGGGCAGACCAACAAGAGCAAGCACACACAGTACCATCCCCAAAACCCCACAACCAATCATGCTATCCCAACACAAACCACTATCCCCCACCCAACACTCCAGTATAGAATCCCGCAGTACACTGCCAGGTCCCCCACCCTCACAGACCCCCAAAAACACAGTGTTGGAGAGGAAACTGAAGGTATGGTACACCAACGCTGACGGAATAACAAATAAGTGGGAGGAGTGGCACGAGAGAGTCAAAGAGGCATCACAGGACATCATAGCTCTCACAGAAACCAAGCGCACAGGTATGATAATAGATGTCATCTTTCCAACGGAATATCAGATCCTGAGGAAAGACAGAAGGGGTGGAGGAGCAGCACTGCTGATCAAATACCAATTGGATTTTGATGAACTGGAGAGAGGAGACAGAGGAGAAGCAAGAGATTACATAGTAGGAACGCTTCAGTCTGGAGGTCCCAAGGTGGTAAATACAGTGATGTATAACCCACCACAGAACAGCATTAGGCCAAGGCAAGAGTAATAGACCGATAGTTGACACACTGGCTGAAGCGGCCGGAAGGGCTCATGCGAGCAGGGCGAAGCTACTGATCATGGATGACTTCAACCACAAGGAAATCGATTGGGAGAACTTGCAGCCACATGGGGGCCAAGAAACGTGGAGGGCTAAGATGGTGGAGGTGGTACTGGAAAATTTCATGTATCAACACGAAGACACCAGAGAGAGAGAGAGACGAGAGAGAGAGAGAGAGAGAGAGAGAAGAGAGAGAAGAGAGAGAGAGAGAGGAGAAGGATGAACCAGCGAGACTTGACCAAATATTTATTCCAACCATGAGTAGTGCAGATATTAAGGACATCACATATGAAAGACCCCTTGGGGCCAGTAGAGTTACAAGTGGAGGGGAAGCAGGAAGGGCTGGACGAATGAAGCCAAACTACAAGAAAGGGGACTACATGGGCATGAAGAACTTCCGGAACGGGGTTCAGTGGGACAGAGAACTGGCAGGGAAGTCAGTAAACGATATGAAGGAATATGTGACAACAATATGCAAGGAAGCTGAGGAGAGGTTTGTACCCAAGGGTAACAGGAATATTGAAAAGCCAGGATGAGCCCATGGTTCACCCAAAGGTGCAGAGAGGCCAAAACCAAGTGTGCTAGGGAATGTAAGAAGTATAGAAGTCAAAGGACCAAGGAGAATAAGGAGAGCAGTCATAGAGCCAGAAATGAATATGCACAGGTAAGAAGGGAGACCCAACGACAATATGAAAATGACATAGAAGCGAAAGCCAAATCTGACCCAAAGCTGTTGTACAGCCACATCAGGAGGAAAATAACAGTCAAGAACCTAATGATCAGGCTAAGGAAGGAAGGAGGAGAATCACATTTTCGAACGCGAAGTATGTGAGACACTCAACATGAGATTTGAAGAAGTGTTCACAGAGGAGACAAAAGGAGCTCCAGGAAGACGGAGAGGTGGGGTACAACACAAAGTGTTGGACACAATACATGCAACCGAGGAAGAAGTGAAGAGGCTGCTGAGTGAGTTTGATACCTCAAATGCGATGGGGCTGGACAACATCTCTCCATGGGTCCTGAGAGAGAGAGAAGAGGCGCTATGTGTACCCCTAACAACAATATTCAACACTATCGAAAGAGGGAGATTACCTGAGGTATGGAAGACAGCAAATGTAGTCCCAATTTTTAAAAAAGGAGGCAGACATGAAGCACTAAACTACAGACCAGTGTCACTGACATGTATAGTATGCAAAGTCATGGAGAAGATTATCAGGAGAAGAGTGGTGGAGCACCTAGAAAGAAATGAGCTTATCAACGACGGCCAACACGGTTTCAGGTATGGAAAATCCTGTGTCACAAACCTACTGGAGTTCTATGACAGGGTGACAGCAGTAAGACAAGAGAGAGAGAGGGGTGGGTAGATTGCATTTTCTTGTACTCTAAGAAGGCGTTTGACACAGTTCTATACAAGAGATTATTGCAAAAGCTGGAGAACCAGGCAGGGATAACAGGGAAGGCACTCCAATGGATCAAGGAGTACCTGTCAGGAAGACAGCAGTGAGTCATAGTACGTAGCGAGGTGTTAGAGTGGGCGCCGGTGACAAGTGGAGAGACCAAGTGACGTTTACACGTTTTGAATTGGGGTTCCACAGGGGTCAGTCCTAGGACCAGTGCTGTTTCTGGTATTTGTGAACGACATGACGGAAGGAATAGACTCGAAGTGTCCCTGTTTGCAGATGATGTGACGAGGACCAGACAGAACTAGAAAGGGATCTGGACAGGCTGCAAGCCTGGTCCAGCAATTGGCTCCTGGAGTTCAATCCCACCAAGTGCAAAGTCATGAAGATTGGGGAAGGGCAAAGAAGACCACAGATGGAGTACAGTCTAGGGGGCCAGAGACTACAAATCTCACTCAAGGAAAAGATCTTGGGGTGAGTATGACACCAGGCACGTCTTCTGAGGCTCATACAGGCGCCCAGCAAACCTAAGAACAGCATTCCGACATCTTAATAAGGAATCGTTCAGGACCCTGTACACTGTGTACGTTAGGCCCATACTGAGTATGCAGCACCAGTTTGGAACCCACACCTAGCTAACCACGTAAAGAAACTAGACAGTGCAAAGGTTTGCAACAAGACTAGTCCCGGAGCTAAGGGGTATGTCCTACGAGGAGAGGTTAAGGATAATCGACCTGACGACACTTTAGGACAGGAGAGATAGGGGGACATGATAACAACATATAAAATACTGAGAGGAATTGCAAGGTGGACAGAGACAGAATGCTCCAGAGATTAACACAGCAACAAGGGGACACAGTTGGAAATTGAAGACTCAGATGAATCACAGGGATGTTAGGAAGTATTTCTTCAGTCAGAGAGTGGTCAGGAAGTCGAATAGTTTGGGAAGCGATGTAGTGGAGGCAGGCTCCATTCATAGCTTTAAGAAGAGGTATGATAAAGCTCATGGCACAGGGAGAGTGACCCAGTAGCGGCCATTGACGAGGCGGGGCCAGGAGCTATGATTCAACCCCTGCAACCTCAACTAGGTGAGTACACAGACAGACACACACACACACACACACACACACACACACACACACACACTAGGTGAGCTTTCTGTGAAAATGGAGAAGAGGATAGAAGCAGAGGACAAGAAATGGGACTCGCATGTTGAAACTGCAGAAGCAAAGATACGAGCACTAGAAGATGAGATAAATATGTTGAAGTGAGTTACAGGGCCAGTGCCCAGAGGAGACATGGCATCTCAAGCAGGTACACAAAGGGCCCAACGGAAAGGAAGGAGACAAGATTTATTCTAAGGCCCTATCAGTCCACCAAGCAAGGCCGAGGAATGAAAGGGGTGAGCTATTGGGAGGAGTGATAGCAGTAAGTGAGTGCTGGTGCAGGGAGAGAAGATGACACGTCCTATGCAGAGACACGGATAAGCCACCAAGAGTTACAGGAAAAAATTATGGGAGACAATGGCTATGTATAAACAGGACCCAGAGACACAGAGGGAATTGCAATGGGAGGAGGAGAGGAAGAAGTCAGTCTTTATTCATGGGCTTCAGGAGAGCGAAGAGAGGACATACAATGGAAGATAGCAGAAATAAAAAACAAACAAGAGATTGAAAACATCATCAAATAAATAGCAAGGAGGACATGACTGAGATAATAAATTTTCAGAGAATAGTGGTGTACTCGAAGAGGAGAAATCGGGCAGTCATAGGATCCTGCAAGAGAAACCACAGCTGAAAGAGTCATACAATCGCAGCTGCCAACCCACACTATGCAGTAAAATCCCACAGCACACTGCCAGGTCCCCTATGCCCTCAACCCCCCAAAAAATCCATAACACAGTGTTGGAGAGTAAACTGAAGGCATGGTACACCAGCGCTGATGGAATAACGAATAAGTGGGAGGAGTGGCACGAAAGGATCAAAGAGGCATCACCAGAAAACATACCTCTCACAGAAACCAAGCTCACAAGAATGACAACAGATGCCATCTTTCCAACGGGATATCAGATCCTAAGGAAAGACAGAGGGAACAGAGAGGGGTGGAGGAGTGGTACTCCTCATCAAAAACCAATGAGATTTTGAGGAACTGGAGAGAGGAGACAGAGGAGAAGTACGAGACTATATAATAGAACACTTCAGTTTGGAGGTCCCAAGGTGGTAATTGCAGTGCTGCATAACCCAACATAGAATAGAAGGAGGCCAAGGCAAGGATATAATGAGAAATAACAGAGCGATGGTTGACACAGGCTGAAGTGGCCAGAAGTGCTCAGTGAGCAAGGCAAAGCTACTGATTGTGGGTCACTTCAATTACAAAAGAAATTGGCTGGGAAAACCTGGAGCCACATGGGGCCGAGAAACGTGGAGGGCTAAGATGATGCGGGTGGTACTGGAAAAACCCTTTTGTACCAACACGTAAGGGACACTACAAGAGAGAGGAGAGGATAAGATAAGATAAGATAAGAATTCGTTCGGATTTTTAACCCCGGTGGGTTAGCTAACCAGGATAACCCAAGAAAGGCAGTGCGTCATCGAGGACTGTCTGTCTAATTTCCATTGGGGTCCTCAATCTTGTCATCAAGGATGCGACCCACACCAGTCGACTAACACCCAGGTACCTATTTGCTGCTAGGTGAACAGGACAACAGGTGTAAGGAAACATGTTGAAATGTTTCCCCCCGCCGGGAATTGAACTTGGCCCCTACGTATGTGAAGCGAAGCTTTGCTAGAAAGGCCATGATGTCACCAGCAAGACTGGACCTAATATTCACCTTGAGTAGTGCAGATATTGAGGATATCACATATGAAAGACCCCTCGGTGCCAGTGACCACGTGAGTCTGAGTTTTGAATACATAGTAGAGTTACAAGTGGAGAGGAAGCAGGAAGGGCAGGACCAATGAAGGAAAACTACAAGAGAGGGGACTACACAGGCATGAGGAATTTCCTGCACGGGGTTCAGTGGGACAGAGAACTGGCTGGTAGATCAGCAACTGAGATTATGGAATATGTGACAACAATATGCAAGGAAACAGAGGAGTGGTTTGTACCAAAAGAGTAACAGAAATAACGAGAAGGATAGGATGAGATCTTGGTGTATATATATATGTCGTGCCGATTAGGTAAAACTGGTTAATTAGCAAGAACTCATCTAAACTTAAGTCCTTTCTAAAATTTTCTCTTATACGTTCAAATATATATTTTCCATTTATGTTAATGTAAGAATTTATAATTTTGTACCAAGAAACTTTTTAAAACCTACCTAACCTTATTACAACAAGCGCAATTT
>WNWK01057330.1:0-10769 GCA_009830355.1 Cherax destructor
ATACCCCACAAGATGGGACACAGCAACAAGGACTCACAGTTGGAAGTTGAAGACTCTGGTGAAACCGGGGGTGTTGGAAGTATTTCTTCAGTCACAGGTTGTCAGGAAGTGGAATAGTATGGGGAAATGTGTAGTGGGGCAAAATCCATCCCTTTAAAAATAGGTATGATAAAACTCATGGAGCAGGAAGAGTGACCTAGTAAACGACCAGTGAGGGGGGGCGGGGCCAGGGGCTGTGTCGACCCCCCGCCCCCCCTGGGGGGAGTAAAACACAGACTTGAACACCGGGGGGGTGTGGGGGTCTTTCTGGGTATTTCCAAAAGGGCAGTATTGTCAGGGGACCGCCTTATTTTTAAAAAAAGGGCAGTATGTGGGGACCTGCTCTGGATGTACAAGGTATTTTTGTCCAGGGTACCGGACTCCCGGAGGGGAAAAAGGTCGGGAGTGTCAGGGTACCCACTCTGGTATTTACAAGGTTATTTGTGTCAGGGTTCCGGACTCTGGTATGCAAGGTCAGGTATTGTCCCGGTCCGCACTCCCGGTATGTATAAAAGGGCCCCTAGTGTCAGGGTACCGCCTCTGGTTAAAATTACCCGGGCAGTAGTGTCAAGGGTACCCCCTCTGGTATTTCAAGGTGGGATTGTCCAAAAGGAAATTCCCCCTCTGGTATATAAAAATCAGTAGTTCAGGAAAACCCCATCTGGTATGTACAAGGGGTTTTTCGGGTACCGGACTCTGGTATTTCAAGGGCAGTAGGGGAAAAGGACCCACTCTGGGATGTCGGTCCCCGTAGTGTCAAGGGACCCCTCCCGGTATTACAAAAGGGCAGTAGTGTCAGGGGCCTCTGGTATGTAAAGGGCAGTATTGTCAGGGTACCCTTCTTGGGGATGTACAAAGGGCGGGAGTGAAGGGGGCCGCCCCTGGATTACAAGGGCCCGTTTTGGGGGCCACACTCAAAGTACAAGGTCAGTAGTGTCAGGGTACCGCACTCTGGGATGTACAAGGTCAATGGGGTCGGGTACCCGCTTAGTATGTACAAGGTCAGTAGTGTCAGGGTTTCCCCTCTGGTATGCAAGGTCAGTTTTTCCCGGGTTCCGCCTCTTGGGTTTTTTCAAGGTCAGTAGTGTCCCGGGTACCGCATTGGTAACCCAAGGTTGGGATTGTCCCGGGGACCCCTCTGGTATGTACAAAAGGGCCCGTATTGTCAGGGGACCGCCCCTGGTATTTTAAGGTCAGTATTGTCAGGGTACCGCACTCGGTATGTATAAGGTCAGTTTGTAAAGGGGGCCCCTCTGGTATGTACAAGGTCCCGTATTGTCAGGGTACCCCCCTGGTATGTACAAGGTCAGTAGTTCCGGGTGCCGCACTCTGGTATGTACCCAAGGGCAGTAGTGTCAGGGTTTTCCGCACTCTAAAATTTCAAGGTCCCGTAGTGTCAGGGCCCCCCCTGGGATGTCAAGGTCAAATAGTGTCAGGCTACCCCACTCCCGGTATGTACAAGGTCAGTAGTGTCAGGGGGCCGCACTCTGGTAAAATTTCCAAAGGGCAGTAGTGTCAGGGTACCCCTCCTTCACCCCCAACACCCACAAACAAATCATTTATTCCCCGGATATTCGACTCTGACACTTGTTCGTACGTTAAAAACAACAAAATAAAATCAGTTGACCAAAATAAATCCTTTTGGCCCCCAGATGGCCCCAGATGGCTCCCAAATTCATCCTGTTCCCTATTTGTATGTCTTTTAAAAAGGGAAAAAATATTTGGGTAACAGTAAAAAAAGGAAAAAGAGAAAAAAAAGGAAAGAAGGAAGAGAGAGAGAGAAGGAGAGAGAGAGAGAGAGAGAGAGAGAGAGAGAGAGAGGGGGAAGGGAGGGTAGAGGGTGGGGTAGTGTTTAAAGGGGTCAACAACCCGCGAACCTTTGCCAGGAAAAATTCACCTTTGGAGGGGATGGTGTCCTTGTTTCCCGATGCGGAAATTTTCAGAAATGTTATCAAAATGTAAATACGTACCTGGTGAGTCTCAAGAAGCATAAATAATAAAGGTCTCGGTTTTCAACTCATATCCGGTTGGCCCCATCGATTATGCTGACAGTTTTTCACCTTTCCCAGAATGGATAAAATTTGGAAAACATACAAGGAGGATGACTAAGTTGACCCCATGTAGAAATCTTCCTATGGGATAGACGGGCCTTGAACCATCTCTGAAAACGAAGGGGGGATTGGGTTAGGTGTATAAATGGAAAACGGAAAAATAAGGTGATGTAAAAGCGGAAAAAATTTTTAGTATTAAAGGATTAATGGCTTTTTTGGGATAAATTTCATTCAGGAAGGATATGGAAAGCTTGGTTTGAAAAAATTGTCGATGAGTGGAACAAACCCCAGTACATTATAGAGGCTAAAACGTTGGATTTTTAAATATGATAAAAAAAGGGGGGTGGGTGGAGTTGGCCTGACTAGTTTTTACTGGTCAGAGCCCCATTCCTTAAGTAAATGTAACCGACCTGGCGGGTCGGGTTGGCCCCGGGTGGGAATCTTTTTTGGTTAAATTCTTTTCGTTTTTGCAACATTTAGCCTTGTCTTTTTTTTTGAGCAACCAAAACCCCTAAACCTTTTGAGTCAGTAGTAAGATCTACATTATTTAGTTTAATTAAAGGTTTATTGCCCTTCAATATTTAAAACTTTTTTTATCTATATTAAACGCATTGACTTCTCCACCCTCATCAGTCTATTCAAATCTTCCTGGGGGGCTCAATGTCCTCATTTGAATGAATTGGACGGCCTAGGTTATGCAAACTTGCTTTTTCATTTTTTCCCCTCATCTATGTTTTTTATGTAGTTTTGGAAAAAAGGGGGCCCAATACTGCCCCGGAACACGCGCTTCCCCTCTGTTTTTTCCCCCCTTTTATAAACCCTGCTGCCTATTTGTCAACCTGCCTCTATCCAGGAAAAATTTCTCCTTTTTCCGGTGCCTTAATTTTCCTTAGCTTGATGGGGGTTTATCAAAGCCTTACTGAAGTCCATACAATTCATTTCCCCAGATCTACCTCCCAAATACCTTAGTGAAAAAGTTATTAAATTTTTAGGCGGGAACGCCCTTTTTTAAAACCTGCTGAGATTCATTGATTAATTTATTTTCAAGATGGCCAATTGCCTCTTGGGGATTCAAAATTTTCCCACTTGGGTTGGGCTTTTTGGGTCAATTAAACTGGACCCACCTGCTTTGAAAATAGGTTTTAAATTTTGAATTTTTCCATTATCGGGACCATGCCAGTTTGCGGATATGTTAAAAAGTTAGCCATGGTGTGCTAAGTCTTTTACTTTCCCTTTAGAACCCGGCATACATTCATCAGGGCCTGGTGATTTGTTAGGTTTTAATTTATCTATTTGTTAAGGAATGTCAGCCTAATTTTTATATTTTACTTCGCCCTTTTTTAAAATTTATTTTTTTGGAATACCCTATTCTTCCTTTTAAAAATAGAGGAAGTAAGGAAACTTTCTAAAATTTCCTTTCACTGACGGTGAGCGGCCCAGTAACTTTTGAGGGGCCCTATCTTGTCCTAATCTTCTTTGATACCTAAAAAAACCTTTTTTGGGTTCTCTTGTTCTTTCCAATTAGTCTTTTTTGCTTTTTTTATTCCTTTTTTATTTCTCTTTTAATGAATATATTTATTCTTAATTCCCCTCTCTTTTTGATTTTCCCTATATTTCTTTTGACCAATAAATTTTTTTCTATTGTTCATCCATAGGATCATTTTTGTTTGATCTGTTTTTTAAGGAACATGTTGTCCGAGGTAGAACTTTCTCGGGAAAACTTTTGAATCCCACCTACCTGACCCACTGTCAGGTCATTCCATTACCCCCCCAGGAAATTTTTCAGCCCATAAATCGAGGGGAAAGTGGGACAGAATTTGATTGCCAATTGGGGTAATTCCCTGATATATTAAACGAGTGTTTTGGGATCACTTTCCCGCCATCATTAACCTAAAGTTATTTTTGGACCCCCTGCTGGCAAAGAACCAAGCAGCGGGTTATTTCTGTTGGTTCTGTCACCAATTTTTAAAAAACAACCCTGAACCCAAGAAAGTCACTTGACTCTAAATTTCCTTAAATTGCTCCAGTCAATTTGTCAAATTAATTTTGGGGAAATTTTATATGGATCCCTTTCAATTTATCCCAGAAGTTTACTGCACCCCCTATCAAGTTTTGGGGCCTGAAAACACACCCAAATAAGTTTTACAGGCCCTCAAGAAGTTAAAAACAGATTCAGTGGTTTTTAATTTTTTAATCAGTTAACACAAAAATTTTAAAATTTTGTCTGTCATTTTCTCCCCCCACCCTTCCTGTTACTTAGGTGGAATAATTTATGCCTTGTATGTGACATTCAGAAGGAATTTTTATCTTTCAGATTGACCCAGGTCTCTGTTATAAAATAATATCTATGTTTCCTGCATTGTTAAATCTTCTCATCTATCTTTTCTTACATCCTGCTATTAGTATAGTAAACCTTAGGGAGTAGTCTCTTGTTTTCTACTGTCCCCCTTTGTTTTGACCTGATCCTTTTTTTTTGTAATTTATGATAATGCTTTACACATTTACTGTTTTCACCCCTAGTGTTGAAACTGACTGTTTCCCACACACCCCAACCTCATATCTATCAGTTTAAAATCAGGCATGTCAGCAATGGCCCCGATCGAGTTGGCGGTCTTCCCCCCCTGCCCCAGAAAATTTTAAATCCCTTGCATACATATCATTTTTGAAAAAGTTTCCCAGGTAAAGAATGGTTTGGGTTCCTTGCAGTATCTGTCGCCAGCAATTTCCCCAATTCCCCTGAAAACCATTTTTTCTACCCCCCTTCAGGAAGATGCTACAATTTGGGCCCCCCCCCCTTGGATTTAAATTAGCTTTTGCTGACCTGTCTTATCTAGCAGCTCTTCTCCCCTCCCTTTTCCCAATTTTTTTCCCACCAGACTGGCAGATAATGGGCTTGTTCCCATTACCTAAATATTATCCCAAACCCGTTGACATGTCACCAACACCATTCCCGGAAGCACACCCTCTCTCTCACCTTCTTATTCCTATTACAAAAAGTCCATTACCCGTAGTCACCACCAATCCTAAGAACAAAAAGGGGTTTTTTCCCCTTACATCTTTCTTTTAACCTTTTTCTTTCCCTTCTTCCCCTTTTAACCCCGCCACTTACAGCGGGTGCCACTTTCACTGTTGGAACCATTTCCTCCCACCAGCACCAACCATCTCACATCACTCCCACCCTCCTGGGAAAACCACCCCCTTTTTTTCATCCAAAAAGGGAAACCCCTTTCTTCAACACCAACCCGAGATTCTAAAAACCAAACCCTGGTGCTCGTAAACCCCCCAAATTCCCGAGTTGGGAAGGGGGAAAACCCGGACCACTGGTTGGATGATAACAATGTGGAAAAGGCCCCTAAAGGTCATGAGTACATCTGGATTTTATCTAAGTTAATTTCGTTGGGAAAAATTTTAAAAAATTTGTTAAAAAATCTGGTATCTTATTTTCAAATAAAATTCTTTTAATCACATAAATTTTTTTACTGTCATCTCCATATTCCCCGAATAAAAACAGTGTTGAAATATAAAGAAACTAAAAATGAAAACCCCGACTCTTCAAACATCCCTTCATAAAGATTACCAACGAACTCATATGCTTAAGAGGAAATCGACAGATTCCTCAAAAAAACCCGTTCAGCCGGGGATGTTGCATTGGACTACAGGCGGGAGCACGAACAGCGTGATGACGGGGACAACCAAGAAATCTGGTTAGGGACCACCTGGGGGTGACCTCTATAAAAACTTAGGAAAACCGGTGCGTAGATGCGCTTTTTCACCTGTAGTCTTTGTTCACCTCTCAGGTTGTTGATGTTTGAGGAATGCGATAGTAATTATGTACAAGGAAGAAAGGGGGAAAATTAAAAATTAGAAGACAACTTGGGGCCCAAGTTGGGCTCGAACACGTTGATTTAGTGCGAAAATCCTGTCTTGTGTTGATTTGTGGGAAAGAAATAACGAGTTTTATAACCCATATACCCTTTCATATATTTAAAACAAACATGGAAATTTTCCCGGGGTTTTTGGGGAAAGGGGCAGTCAAGTTGTAAAACAACTGGAGGCTTTGATTTTTTTTTTGTTCTTTTGTAATTTATACAAGGTTACAGCCTTTTTGTTCCCCCATTTATTTTCCCGATGACGACACTCTGAGTTATAAGAATTCCACCCATTTCAACGATAGAAAAAAAGGGAAAGAACGAAAAATTTGGGAAAATTAAAAAAAAATTCAGATGGGTATGTATACCCATACATTTCATGTATAACTTTTCTGAGCAGGATTAACTGAGTAAATGAAGTAGGGGATTCCTTTTTCTGATGTGTTTACGACAAAAACCCAGCAATCATGCCATTGTTAAAAAATTACAGGTTTTTTTTGCTCACTGGTACACAGTATGAGGACGTGTAATTTTGTAGTATATTAGATAAACCCCTCTTTTTAGATAGGTTTCCTTGCTAGCTATGACGTTACAACACCCCCACGTTAGTGGTAGGCCAGAGGTCCCCCAGACACAGAGTTCCACCGGCAATAGACTCGACAGGCAGGCCCGGGTGAAACCAACTACACAGACCCATCACAGGCAGGCCTGGGACCTCAAACCACAGGCACAATGACTCGAAAGGCCTGGGATGTCCTCAACACCAACTAGGACAGATAGACTGACAGGCAGGCCTGGGGGTGTCCTCAACACCACACAGGCACAGACTGACTGACAGGGACCCGGGGGTGTCCTCAACACCACACAGGCACAGACTAGACTCGAAGGCGGCCCGGGATGTCCTCAACCCCCACTAGGGACTGCTCGACAGGCAGGGGGATTTTAAACACCACCTAGGGGGACTAACTCAAAGGCCTGGGAGTCCTCAACACCACACAGGACAATAGCTCACAGGCAGGCCTGGGATGCTCAAAAACAGGCCGATGGGCGGGGGGGCCTGGGATGTCCCAACACCACTAGGGACAGCGATGAAGGAGGCCCGGGGTGTCCCAAACCACAGGCACAGCTAGATAAGGATCCTGGGATGTCCTCAACACCAAATGGCCAAAACAGCCGAAGGCAGGCCCGGGATGTTCACCAACAGGACAGACTAGCGCAGGCAGGCCTGGGCTATCCTGACTCTTCAATCCCCCCAAAACACCCAACGGAGATTCTTACTCTTATCTTATCTCAGATATCTTAAACCTCCACGACAAGAGAAGCAGGCACGGTCCCCCGACAAGAGGAGCAGTGTTTCCCGGACCCCCACGACAAGAGGGGCAGTGTTTAGGGCCCCCAAAAAGGAGCAGTGTTTCACGGACCCCCGACAAAAGGAGCAGTGTTTCACGGACCTCCCCCAAAAAGGGGCAGTGTTTCACGGACCCCCCCCGACAAGAAGGTGTTTCACGGACAGAAAAGGGGGAGTTTTTTTTTTCAAACTGCTGTTGTGATGCAAAATCAAACATGTTAAAATTAAAAAAAAAGATTTTTTTTCTTTGAATGTTTAATGTGTTTTAAATTTTTATTTGTTAAGTACAAAAAAATCACTATCATGTCGGGGCATTTGGTTTTTTATAAACTACGATATTAAACTGTAAATTTTAACTGATATTTGATTATGAAAGGGGGAGGGGGGAGAGGGCCAATTACGTGAGGGGTTTGGCCCCCTCCAACCAAGTGCACGTGAGGTCTCTTTCCCCCCAGCTGTCAGGCTCCAGTCAAATGAGGTTTTACCCAACCCAGATAGGCTCTCGTGTCCCATACAGGGAGTACCAGCTATATTATTTACTTTAAATTTATCCGGGTTTTGTGGTTTTAAACAGCTTTTCATTAAAAACTCACCCTTTTTCGCCCCTGTTAAAACTCCAAGATTTGGTTTTTTTTTATTAATTATGTTTTTCGACAAAACCCTAGTATACAATTGTATTATCATCATTTAACAATATTTTTTATTTAAATATTCAGCATGGTATTTCTTGGTATGATTTAAGTCATACCACACTCAACCAATTCAACTCATTTGATTGTTACTTATTTTAAAGCTACCAAAAGGGGTTTATGAAGATATGAATCGAAAACACTTATCAGGCCTACTCCCAACTAGGGTCGTCCTTTCCCAAAACCAACCACCCACCCACCATCTTCTATCCTATTCCTTTGCCCAGTTTCCCCCTCAAACTTCAAGTTTTAATAAAACCCGCCCTTTCCCCACCAATGAGTTTAAACTTAGTTTCAAACTATAACCCCTTTCTTATTATATTTACCAAAATTTTAGTGCTTTCCTGTACCCTTTTCAAAGTCAATTTTTTAAAATTTTAAAACTTTTTGGGTTTGAGTTCTTTCTAGACCATCAAAAATTTATTTGCCCAAAGCTTGCTGCTATTTGTCTTATGCTGAACTCGATAGCAGCATACACGCCCGGGGTTGAACAACCCCCACACACTGCCCTGTGGTGACCCAAACACCCACTGCCCTGTTTGACCAAAACCCCACACACCCCTGTGTGTGCCACAAACCCACACACTGCCCGGGGAAAAAAACCCCCACACACTGCCCTGTTGTGACCCCACCCCCACACTCCCCTGTGGGGCCCCAAAACACCCACACCCCTTTGTGATCCCCCCCCACCCCTGCCCTGTGGGCCACAACACCACCCCTCCTGTGTGTGCCACAACCCAACTTCCGGGGACCAAACACCACACTCCCCGTTGATCACAACATCCACACGGAGTCTGCGGCACCCCCCTTTGTGTGTGATCACAACACCCACCCCTCCCCCTGTGTGTGACACAACCCACACTGCCCTGTGTGGCCACAACCCACACACTGCCCCGGTGTGATCACAACACCACACACCCCGGGGTAAAACCCACCCCCACACTCCCCTGTGGTGCCACCCACTACCACTGCCCGGGGGACCAAAACCCCCACACACTCCCCCTTTTCAACATCCAAAAAGTGTGAAAGTTGCGGCACACACTGCCCTTGTGCCCCAAAACCCCCACACATTGCCCGGGCCACAACACCCACACACTCCCCCTTGTGACCACCCCCCACCACTGCTCTGTGTGGTTAAACCCCCACACTGCCCTTTAACCCCACACACTGCCCTGTGTGGCCACAACACCACGCTCCCCCTTGTGTGACCACAACACCCACACACTGTGAAAGCTCAGCGGAAACTGATATGTGTGTACCAAACCCCCACACACTGAAAAAGGCTCTAGCGGTACACAATGCCCTGTGTGTGAAAAAACCCCCAAAAGTGAAAAACCTCTAGCGGTACACATCCCCTGTGGGACCACAACACCCCACATGTAAGCCAGGGTACCCCTGCATGTGGGATCACAACACCCAAAAATTTAAAAAGTTGGTGGTCCACCCCTGTGTGTATCACAAAAACCCACACAGTGTGTGAAATTTTATGTTTCCCCCGCTCGCTCGGGCGAGGGAATGAGCTGGTCCCTGGTGGTCGTTGTGGCCGAGATTTTCCCACAAATGGCGGATGGATGCATCCCCGGGAACACCGTGTGATAGAGGGATGGGCAACTGCCCAAGCAATGCAAATATTACTAAGCCTTTCCCCGTTGGGGATACAAAAAGGGGAGCAGGCATATCCTAAACAGTTTAAACTTTTTGTGAAGTTGTTGAAACTGAATCTTTGGGGTGGAAACCAAAAACAAATGTCGAGGTTAACCCCTTGGAAAGTTTTGAGGGGGTGTGCTATTATTCAGGGAAAAGAATCAAGCCCCTTTGAGGGGGGGAACAGGATATCAGAATCCCTTTCAGTAAATTGGAGCAAAATGGGCCCATTTGGGACATGGGGGACTTACATTTTCCAGAAGGGTGTTTTGGCTCAAAGGGGATGTTGAAAACAAATCCATCATATCTAATGGGTGAATTTTTAAAAAACATCACCAGCTGGTTTGAAGGGATCTGTCGGTCCGGACATGGCGTGGAATGTGACAGACGGAAGGAACCCGCATCTCCATCTTAAATATACCAAAAAATTAACTCTTAAGGAAAAATGGAACCCCTGACTCACAGTTTTCATACTTGTTAATGCGCCTGGAAAACAAAAATGCCAAAAATGTTAAGGGATTTCAACACCCGTTGTAAAAAACTTCTCTTCTTTTAGTTACAAGATCTTGTATCTGAGGTAATGAAAGTAAAAAAGAAGGCTCTCCCCACCCCCCATTTTTCCAGCCATTCCCCAGAAAAAAAGGGAAGGAAACAATACAATATTAAAAATGGTAAATTTAAAGAAAAGTGAGGTAAAAAAGTTATAGTCAACAATCTCTACTTAACTAGTACTGTTTCTATCATAACTATGCATGTTATTCCACTCAGAACATTGGTTCAAATTGTCCCCCGAGTATCTTGAATAGTCTGCATGCCCCGCTTCTAGCTGGTCCCCAAGGATTTTTCTTGTTTAAGTTTTAGTGGGGGGGCAAAAATAGTTTTTCATTTTTTTGCATCTCCTGACTAAATTTCAACCCTTGTTTATGTTGCACTTCAGAGAGTTCGTGTTTGTATGGAAACCATTTAATATCTTAAATCTTTGGATGAAATCTCATCGCGTCTAACAGAAAAAAAAAGGGGCTTTGAGTCCTTCTTCTTTTGTTTTTTTTCTTAGTGATAAGAGGTTGGGGTCTTCACTGTCCCTTCCTCTACATCATCTATTTTAATTTGAAAAAAAAATTAAAAGCAT
>WNWK01057331.1:0-10769 GCA_009830355.1 Cherax destructor
GTATCCGGCCTATATCCATTCAAGGGGGGACCTCGTTCATAGTTGAATTCAGGATTTTGGAAAAGGTATTCTTGCGCATACAAAAGCTAAACCCTCAAGGCAATGATCAAGTAACGGTTCAATGGTTTTGGGAAGTGGGGTTTGCATTTCCCAAACCGGCCCTTTCTGTCTACCTGTGCTCTTCATCTATTAGATCATTGCTGTGCACAGTTACTAATGCTACCCCTCATAAAGACTCTTCAAATTTCCGTCGTTCCTCTCGGGAGCCTCCGTCCCCCCTGGTTTGTCCCTTGGACCCGTTTTCGAGTCACTGTGGATGAACGGACGGACCCTTTTAGTGGAAGAGGTAGAGCCCCAAACTAATCTGCATTATCTATTACACCAAATGGAAAAAAGGGAACTACTGTATCTAAAAGACATTAGCCCCATTAAAAACCCCCCTGTTTGTTGGAACCCCCAAAGATACACAAATAGATGTCATGAAAGATGCTTCAGTTTGCCCGGAAAGCTCCTTGTCGCTCCCTTTTTGAAATAGGGACCCCAGCCCAGCAGTTAGTCAAACCCTGCGGAAAATACTGACTCCGGTGAAAGAGGCTCATGGGCTTCGAAGGTCTGGACGTACACGTCACCCACCTAACCGTTTGGGAGATTACAGTATCTGATATTTTAGAAGGGGGAGATTGTAGTGATACTGCTCCTGCAGGGAACAGCAGCAGCAGGACACAATACTGCACCACCTTTCGGAGGCCCTTAACACCAACAACAACAACAACACAGTAGTGGATGGATGCCCCACACATGGTGTGTTGTTTCTCCTGTCTTACACAGATACATTAGTGATGCAGATTACATGGTGAGCTTAAATATGTGGTTATAGCTTTTCTTGACATATGCACCTTACTTCACCCTTCTTGCAGCAGCAGTCATTAGATGTAAAGGACATATACTATTTATTATTTTCTTTTGTTGTTGCAGGCATGTGTTCAATAAAGCCTATGTTTCTATCACAACAAAGGGCAGTACAGTTTGTTCCTCATTTTGTTGAAGCAGAGCCTGAGCATTTGAAAACCAGGCTCGAGCTTCAGCGTGGCCTGAGGTTCATTGGGCAGCTTTGGTGCATACTGCGTTGTTCGGTAAAGCACAGGAGTTTACGTCTATACTTAACAACCACGACTTTGGTAACTATCGTACGGTAAAAACTACTGTTCTTGGGGCTTATCAATGTATTGCTGCCAAGTATAGGAAATAATTCAAACTAGGCAAACGGCAGCTGGGTCAGTCTCACATTTATTTTGTAAGACAGCAGACCAGGGCTTTTTCAAAGTGGTACAAGGCAAGTGGTGTCACTAATTTTGATAATCTGGTGCAACTAATCTTGGTGGACAATCTGCTGGAGTCTGTTTGTCCAGAGGTTCGAGTCTTTCTTCAAGATCGTTCATTGGCTACTGCAGTGGAAGCAGCCAGGTTGGCTGATACTTTTGAAACTAACCGCTCATTGTCTGAGCGGTCTTATATCTTTCCTCAACAGCCTGGCACGAACAGAGATCGTCAAAGAGTTCCTGAGTGGATAACGAAATGTCATGATGAAGGTGAATCTCGTCGGCAACCAACTAAATCACCTGGCGAGAAGCGTTACTTCACTCATGGTCAATCTGGTGAGCGACCTCAAACTACTCAACATGGTGATTCGAGACGGCAGTATCCAGAGTGGCATAAGCCACAAAATCAGCGAGGAGCCAAAGTCAAAGCTGAGGTGGTATGCTTCCTTTGTAATAAACCTGGGCACATCAGGCCAAATTGCCCAAATAACCTCCAACCATTTGGGAAAATTTGTAATGTCCCTAGTAATGTGACTCTGAAAGAAGTTAGAACCTTTAGGGTAAGTTATAGCACTGTCTTTCCTGAATTGATGTGTGGCACATTTCAGGGTGGAAAAACTTACAGGACGGGAGGTTGCATTTACCTGTTTTCATATGGGAACGGCATTTTCTGGGGTGATCATAATTGCATGTCCCATCTGATTTCCCAGATTTTCCATGCCTGCAGATACCAAGTGCATAATATTCACATAGGCCTGGTTTCCGTTTGCCCTGGTTTTTGTGACTGTGTTCCCCATTGGTGGGTGTGTTCCTGTCTCGTGTCTGTCTTCGTTACTAGTGCTAACAATGGAGCCTTCAACTGTTCCCGGTAATTTATCTTCAGTATTTCCCTGGGCATCCCCTTGTTTACTATCTACCGTGTTATTGCTAGTTTGTAACACTGTTTTGTGTGTGTCCTTATCTACACCTGTTTCCCCATCATTTATTTCACTAGAGCTACTGTCCCTCTTCAGGTCACCATCATTTATTTCTCCATTCTTAAATTTACTGGCTACCATTTCAACATCTGTACCAGGGGCGGTAGCACCATCTGGCCCTGAGTTTTTACTTTCCCAACTGTTATAGAAAGCTGTCATGTTTTTTTATGAAGTCCGATTTGGTGTTGTCATCTTTTAATATCGATGTGATTTTATTCTACAGTTCGGTCTCATCTGGACATACCCAAAAACACTTCCCTTGTTTAATATCTCGGGTAGTAGAGTCTTGAATGTCTACACAAGGGGCGTGGCAGCATTTACCACAAAAGTTGCATGTAATCCATGCAGAGGAACGTTTGCTTGTTAGTTTGCATACTACACAGGGTTTCATGATTGATTTTGTTGGTTGCTTTACTGTATATTCTACTAATAGGTTCCCTGAAGTGGTGATCCGTCTATTTGTATCGTATCTATTTTATTTGCATGTGTAAGTGTTTGGACAATCTTACCTCATAAAAGTTATTCTTATTGTTATTGTTTGGGTGTTTGATAAGGTCCCCTAAAACTCCGTCCGCTTATTGAATCCGGACACGGATACCAGTTTTGAATCCAGTCAATGGTTCCCTTATTTCTTGGATCTGACGAGATCCAGTGTCACTTATTTAATAAATCCTGTAGGGGTTGTTTGGGTTACGCGAGACAGATCACTGGAAGATGATTAAACAGAGTAATAATGATCGGTATGGTACAAAAGTATAACTTGCGTGTTGGAGATAAAAACCGGTCCTTCTGGCAGCTCCTACTGTACGGCGGCCGTACCTCTGGCACCCTGGTTTACCTCTGGCACCCTGTTTACTTCTGGCACCCTGGTAAACCTCACCCCGCTTTAACACCTGGGTTTCCGTGCACTTATGGTTCACTCTACTGGGTTTAGTTTTTGTTTTTTTCTACACCACAACACTGCTGTTTTTTCTATGATGACTGGAAGATATACGGACTTATGTTGGTGAAATCGTTAAACTGACAACTCACAACTCGACACTGTTTATCGTATTTTTCAGCTGGACAAATTACGTATTTCCTCAGGATTGTGCCCCTTTTCGTATTTCATAGATTTTTATATCAATGTAATCACTAGATTTTGGTCAGGTATACTAACAGTTTAAAATTATCAATACATGACTTGCGTGGTAAGGACCCGGCGGCCGCTGGCAACTGATTTCAAACACGAAACTCGTTAGGCCTACACTTCCGCCTTTGTTTTCACTTTAACATCTATTAACTTATCTGTATACTACGGCACCACTGATATATTCACTATGGGGTGGTCAAAGTTGCATGTCCCATCTGTTTTCCCAGAAATTCCATGCCTGCAGATACCAAATGCATAATATTTGCATAGGCCTGGTTTGTGTTTGCTTTGTGTTTTTGTGACTGTGTTCCTTAATGTATTCCCTATTGGTGCGTGTTTTCCTGTCTAATTTCTATCTTCAGCACTAGTGCTAACATCCCCTTTTGTTTCATCTCCAACACTAGCACCTTCAGGAGCACTGTCCACAAGGATAACACTAGCACCCTCAGGAGCACTGTCTTCTAGGACAACACTAGCACCCTCAGGAGCACTGTCCTCCAGGACAACACTAGCACCCTCAGGAGAACTATCCTCCAGAACAACACTAGTACCCTCAGGAGCACTGTTTTCTAGGACAACACTAGCTTCCTCAGGAGCACTGTCCTCCAGTACAACACTAGCACCCTCAGGAGAACTATCCTCCAGGACAACACTAGCACCCTCAGGAGCGCTGTCGTTCATGACAGCCTTTTCCAAACCACCCATCTTATTTTCCCAGCTGTCATACCATGTTGGCATGTCTTTTAAGAAGGATCTTTTATTGGTGTTCTTGTCTTTTAATATAGATGCAATTCCCTCATACAGGTGTATCTCGTTTGGGCAGACCCAAAAACATCTCTCTGAGTTTATGTCAAGGGTGGTCACTGGTTGAAAATCCCTGCATATACCATGGGACCATTGACCACAGAGATTGCAAGCAATCCAGGCCTGTTTTCGTCCCTTACCCTTTCTACAGACTACACAGATCTTCATGGTGGTGGTCATCTTACAACACTTGACAACTCTCCTAGTTAGCTAGTCTATAATTTCTCGTAGTATTTAGTTGTTTTTAACAGTTCCTCTGATTGGCTTATTTCCAACGAATCCGTTTGAATCCGGTCCTTTGTTCACTTATTTCTTGGACGAATCCGGTTTGTGCTCACTGTATATTTTAACTAATAACCACCTTAAGGTAGATCTGTCTATTTGTATTGTATCTATTTGTTGTAGTTCTGTTTGGGTGTTTAATAAGGGCGTGTAAACCCCGTCATCCTATGAATCCTGTCAGAGGAGACCTTGTTTTCAACGAATCCGTTTGAATCCGGCCGTTCGTTCACTTGCTCTTGACGAATCCGGCGAATCCGGATTAGTGGATCACTTATTTGGGCGTATCCAGTCGGTGATTTTGGACTAGCACATGAAAATGACTACTGGGAGAGTATTTAACAGAGTAATATGGGTTCAGTTTGATACAAAAAATATAGCTTGCGTGATGGAGCAGCCGTGCCGCTCGTTGGTTCACTTGTTCTTGACGAATCCGGATTAGTGGATCATATTATTTTGGACGTATCCAGTCGGTGATTTTGGACTAGCACATGAAAAGGACTACTGGAAGAATAATTAACAGTAATATTGTAGTGATACCGCTCTTGTGGAGAGCCGCAGCAGGACACAATACGGCACCACCTCAGGGGGCACCTAACAATAACAACAAACAGTACGGCGATGGCCCAGCATGGCGTGTGGTCTCGCTCTTACACAAATACATTCGTGATGCAGATTACATGGTAAGCTTAAATATGTCGCCAGTAGCTATAGCTTTTCTGAGGACATATGCACCTTACATCACCTGTCCTGCAGCAGCAGTCATTAGATGTATTTTCTTCTGTTGCAGACATGTACCATGGATTTTGTGTTCAATAAAGCCTAGAAATGAGGCCTGTGTTTTTATCACAACAATTTATTGAACACAAATATCCTGGGCTACCTGGTGGCGATTCTGAGCTAGACTACACAGCAAAATGGAGCGTTTACTGAAACCTGAGAGGCTAGACTCTGACCCCAGTGTATCAACGGCTGCTCAGGAATGGAAGCACTGGTTTAAGACTTTCGAAAACTTCTTGAGAGCCTTTCCTCAGGAAGATCTAGATAAACTAAGCCTGCTCATCAACTTTGTGTCACCTAAAATCTATGAGGTTATTTCTGAGTGTAATACCTATGAAGATGCTATCAATGCCCTCAAGTCTCAGTATATTAAGCCCACAAATGAAATCTTTGCACGATATCGTCTTGCAACTCGCCGCCAGCAGATTGGTGAATCCTTAGAGGAATACTTTCAAGCATTGAAAATATTAGGTAAGGACTGTAACTTCCGAGCGGTGACAGCTTCTCAGTATTGTGAAGAGTCCATCAGGGATGCTTTTATCAGTGGCCTGCAATCACCAATAATAAGGCAGCGTTTATTGGAGAATAAAACTCTGGACTTAGCCACTACCCTTGACCAGGCAAGATCATTAGATTCAGCTCAGAAGAATTCTGAAGTGTACAGTACTACCCAGCCTTCTCGAGTGGTAAGTGCTGTAACTCCCGACCAAGACTCTTTTAATGAGGTTACCGTGGAACCTGCTTCAGTGACAGCAGCTGCAGGCACAAAGTGTTTCTTTTGTGGTTTTTCAAGACATCCACGTCCAAAGTGTCCGGCTCGTGAAGCAATGTGCCATCAATGCCATAAGAAAGGTCACTTTGCTAAAGTATGTCGTGCTAATACATCAACAAGAGCTAGTGCTTCTATGCATTCCGACCAGGCGACTCTAGCAACAGTGACTTTTGCGGCTGCTCCAAATTCACTGTCAAAGGCAGTTGTGAAAGTGTTCATCAAAGGAACAGAAGTAGATGGTCTGATTGACAGTGGCAGCTCAGAGAGTTTCATCAACCTTGACGTAGTTAAACGCCACTCCTTGACGGTGCATCACTCATCAGGTACCGTTTCCATGGCATCAACATCTCTCTCTATTCAGACGTTAGGGTTTTGTAAGGTAAACCTTAGAGTTAATGACAGGGATTATCAAGATGTACATTTAGCTGTTCTGCACAACTGTGCTCTGATGTGATCCTTGGTCAGGACTTTCAGAAGCGTCATGGTAGTGTTACCTTAACATATGGAGGTGAACTGCCTCCTCTCGTTGTCTGTGGTCTTAGCACTTTAAGGGTAGACCCACCAAAGCTGTTTGCGAATCTTACTGCGGATTGTCATCCTATATCAGCTAAGTCACGCCGCTATTCTTATGAAGATAGGATGTTCATTGAGAAAGAAACTCAGAGGCGCTGAAGGAGGGTATTATAGAACCAAGTAATTCTCCGTGGCGTGCACAGGTCGTTGTTGTCAAGGATGATTATAGGAAACGGAGGCTGGCTATCGACTATTCTGAGACAATCAACAAATTTACACTTCTTGATGGGTACCCTCTACCTCGAATTGATGATACAGTGAACAAAATTGCTCAGTACTATGTGTTTAGCACAATTGATCTACGAAGTGCCTATCATCAAGTCCCTATAAGGAATGAAGATAAACCATACACAGCGTTTCAGGCTAGTGACGGCCTCTATCAGTTTACCAGAGTCCCTTTTGGGGTTACCAATGGGGTAGCCTGTTTCCAACGAATTATGGATTCACTCATTCAGGAAGAGCAACTTATGGGAACTTATGCATATTTAGATAATGTTACCATTTGTGGCAAGACCCAGGAGGAACATGATGCAAACCTTGATAAGTTTTTGGAAGCTGCCAAGAAGAAAAATATCAGTTACAATGAAGAAAAGTGCACTTTTTCCACTAAAAGGCTTAACATCCTTGGTTATGTGGTGGAAGGAGGTGCAATATCCCCAGACCCTGAAAGACTTCGACCTCTACGGGAACTTCCAATGCCCCAAGACAAAAAGTCACTCCAAAGAACTCTTGGTCTTTTTGCTTATTACTCACAGTGGATCTACAACTATTCAAGTAAAGTTCGCCCACTGAGTGCTACCACGATATTTCCTGTGACAAAGGAAGCAGAAACTGCTTTCTATACTCTCAAACAGGATATTGAAAACTCAGTAGTTCAGGCCATTGATGAGTCCCTACCATTTGAGGTGGAAACGGATGCATCTGAAGTTGCCATTGCTGCAGTCCTATCTCAGGCAGGACGTCCCGTTGCTTTCTTTTCAAGAACTTTTCAAGGATCAGAGAAGTGCTATGCTGCTGTAGAAAAGGAAGCCCAGGCCATCATAGAAGCAGTTCGCCACTGGAGGCATTATTTAACAGGCAGACATTTCACTGTAAGGACTGACCAACGGTCCGTGATGTATATGTTTGACAAGAAGCACAAAAGTAAGATCAAGAATGACAAGATATTACGCTGGAGGATGGAACTATCGTGTTATAACTTTGATATTCTGTATCGACCGGGTGAAGAAAACATTTCACCTGATGCATTCTCTAGGTCCCACTGTGGAGCAGCATGTCATGATTTGCAATCACTCTCAGAGCTCCACAAGGCCTTGTGTCACCCAGGAGTTACACGCCTGTATCATTTTGTTAAATCTAAGAATATGCCCTACTCAGTGGAAGAGGTGCGACAAGTGATCAGATCATGCAGAGTATGTGCAGAGTGCAAGCCAAACTTTCACCAGCCAGAGAAAACTCATCTCATAAAAGCCACCCAGCCTTTCGAGAGACTGAATATAGATTTCAAAGGACCTCTACCAAGCATAAACCAGAATAGGTATTTCCTTAACATAGTAGATGAATATTCTAGGTTTCCTTTTGTGTTCCCTGTGCAAATATGACTGCTTCAACTGTCATCAGTTGTCTTTCCCAGTTATTCGCTATTTTTGGTATGCCGGCCTATATCCATTCAGACAGGGATCCTCGTTCATGAGTAATGAACTTCATGAGTTTTTGGCTAACAAAGGATTGCTTGCAGCAGAACAACAAGCTACAACCCTCAAGGCAATGGTCAAGTGGAGCGGTTCAATGGTACTATATGGAAGTCAGTTACAATGACACTGAAATCTCGCAATCTACCGGTTCAACACTGGCAGACTGTCTTACCTGATGCCCTTCACTCTATTAGATCATTGCTGTGCACAGCTACTAATGCTACCCTCATGAGAGACTCTTCAACTATT
Organism: Cherax destructor; assembly: GCA_009830355.1. Taxonomy (NCBI): domain Eukaryota; kingdom Metazoa; phylum Arthropoda; class Malacostraca; order Decapoda; family Parastacidae; genus Cherax; species Cherax destructor. The sequence continues at coordinate 8,580 of WNWK01057331.1, forward strand.
CACGTCGTTCCTCTACGGGAGCCTCCATGCCCACCTGGTTATGTCACCCTGGACCCATTCTCCTGAAGAGTCACCGTAGGATGAACAAGACGGATCCTTTAGTGGAAGAGGTAGAGCTCCTACAAGCTAATCCGCATTATGCCCACATTCGCTACCAAAATGGTGAAGAGACTACTGTATCTACAAGACACTTAGCCCCAGTTGAAACCAATGTTAGTGCGGAATCTCAAGATACACCAATAGATGTTGCGAAAGATGCTTCGGTTTCTCCAGGAAGCCTTTTCAGGCTACCCTATTGAAATAGAGGATGCCGCTCCAGTAGATAGTCAAACCCGCTAGAAAATACCGAACCCGGTGAAGAGGCTCAAGGGCTACGAAGGTCTGGACGTACACGTCACCCACCTAACCGTTTGGAGGATTACTGTATCTGATATTTTAGAAGGGGGAGATTGTAGTGATACCGCTCTTGTGGAGAGCCGCAGCAGGACACAATACGGCACCACCTCAGGGGGCCCCTAACAATAACAACAAACAGTACGGCGATGGCCCAGCATGGCGTGTGGTCTCGCTCTTACACAAATACATTCGTGATGCAGATTACATGGTAAGCTTAAATATGTCGCCAGTAGCTATAGCTTTTCTGAGGACATATGCACCTTACATCACCTGTCCTGCAGCAGCAGTCATTAGATGTATTTTCTTCTGTTGCAGACATGTACCATGGATTTTGTGTTCAATAAAGCCTAGAAATGAGGCCTGTGTTTTTATCACAACAAATATGTGTTCAGTTTGATACAAAAAGTATAACTTGCGTGTTGGAGCAGCCGTGGCTTTTGAAGATGAAGATTACTGGAGGAATATTTGATTTTCGTTGTGTATATTGCGACCGCTGCTAACTACAGGTTTAGTGTATTACCAACAACTGTATACGTCACTCCATCGCAATAAGTACCGATTTGTTACTAGTTAATAGCTACGGCAACACTGTAAGATTTCTGAATGATGACACTAGGTGGATGGTATCACTAAATTTTAGGTCAGGTACACTGGCAGGTTTAAAAATTATTAATACGAGCTAACCGGCATGGAAGGGTTCTGGCGACTGTTGGCAACTGTTTACCACATGAACCTTGCGTCTTAGGCCTAAATTCACCTTAAATTTAACCTCACATTTATTTGGTATCTTATCTATATATTACAATACCACTGGGATAAACACTATAACATTATATATGACACTATTATCTTGGAGACTCTTTCCTCTGGCATAAAAGGTTCTAGTAATGTTGTTATTTGCACACGGTACACTAAGCCTAACGTCCCTCTTGAAAGTATACTCTGGCAGGTATTGCACACTAAATCTTTTTGACGCAGTGTATACTATTTTTCTGCTAGTTTGGTTCCAAGCGCTGGACGGATGAACCTTACAAGTTCACTGGCACAGTCTAGAGTTCTAGCACGCAAACGAGATCGCGATAATCACGAAAAACACGGAGCACGCGGGGCACTCGGGCAGTCAGAGGAGGAGGAGTGTTGATTCACCGGGAATTCTCCTGGCCTGGGTCTTTACCAGATGGCGACCCGGCTCCGGCTCCCTGGCGTGGGAGTAGCAGAGACCTATGTCTCCCATGGGAGGATACCCCTCAGCAGTGGGACAACTGGTCCCAGGCCTACCACATTCCCCACCAGCACGGGCAGGTGGTAGATAGATGCTAGGCCACTCTGGTCTGCCACCTTCCCTGCCCCAAGGAGGCTGACGAAGGGCAGGCTTGCGAGCCGCAGATGGTAGCAAGCTCCAGCCTTGGCACCTACCCTGCCCTAGAAGGGCTGGGTATGGTGATCGACCGTGAAAAAAAGTCAGAGTGACTTATTTCCATTGGGGTCCTTTAGTATCTTAATATTATACATTGTAGATATATATGTTATTATATTATAAAGGATATATGTATACTAGGAATAAGGTAAAAGAGTTATTTACATTTACATGTGTGTTAGCTAAAAAATAAAAAATCATTCTCCTCCCTTTCTGCCGCTACATTCATTAGGTAGGTCGATCACCATGCCCAGCCCTTTTAGGACAGGGTAGGTGCCAAGGCTGGAGCTTGCTACCATCTGCAGCTCGAAGCCTGCCCTTCCCATTAGGGAAGGTGGCAGATCACAGAGGCCTAGCATCTATCTACCTCCATGCCT
>WNWK01057332.1:0-10769 GCA_009830355.1 Cherax destructor
CAACATTCCTCCTGGGTCCTTAGAGAGGAGCAGAGATGTTAAGTGTGCCACTAACAAAATCTTCAACACTTCCATTGAAACTGGGCAACTACCTGAGGTGTTGAAAATGGCAAATGTAGTCCCAATTTTTAAGAAAGGAGACAGACACGAGGCATTAAACTACAGACCTGTGTCACTGACGTTTATAGTATGCAAAGTCATGGAGAAGATCATCAGGAAGAGAGTGGTGGAGCACCTAGAAAGACAAAAGCTTATAAACGACAACCAGCACGGTTTCAGGGAAGGAAAATCCTGTGTCACAAACCTACTGGAGTTTTATGACAAGGTAACAGAAGTAAGACACGAGAGAGAGGGGTGGATAGACTGCATTTTCTTGGACTGCAAGAAGGCGTTCGACACAGTTCCTCACAAGAGGTTAATGCAAAAGCTAGAGGATCAGGCACACGTAACAGGAAAGGCACTGCAATGGATCAGAGAATATCTGACAGGGAGGCAACAACGAGTCTGTAGTTTAATGCCTCGTGTCTGTCTCCTTTCTTAAAAATTGGGACTACATTTGCCATTTTCAACACCTCAGGTAGTTGCCCAGTTTCAATGGAAGTGTTGAAGACTGGAGTATGCAGCACCAGTTTGGAACCCACACCTGGTCAAACACGTCAGGAAATTAGAGAAAGTGCAGAGGTTTGCAACAAGACTAGTCCCAGAGCTAAGGGGATTGTCCTACGAAAAAAGGTTAAGGGAAATCAGCCTGACGACACTAAAGGACAGGAGGGTTAGGGGAGACATGATAACGACATATATAATACTGCGAGGAATAGATAAGGTGGACAGAGACAAGATGTTCCAGAGAGGGGACACAGAAACAAGGGGTCACAGTTGGAAGCTGAAAACTCCTATGAGTCAAAGGGATGTTAGAAAGTATTTCTTCAGTCATAGAGTTGTCAGGAAGTGGAATAGCCTAGAAAGTGACGTAGTGGAGGCAGGAACCATACATAGTTTTAAGACGAGGTTTGATAAAGCTCATGGAGCAGGGAGAGAGATGACCTAGTAGCAATCAGTGAAGAGGCGGGGCCAAGAGCTATGACTCGACCCCTGCAACCACAAATAGGTGAGTACACACACACATGTGTATATATATATATATATATATATATATATATATATATATATATATATATATATATATATATATATATATACAGTACAGGTCCTAGGACTGACCCTTGTGGAACCCCACTCAGTCACAGGTGCCCACTCTGACATCTCGTCACGTACCATGACTCGTTGTTGCCTCCCTGTCAGATATTCTCTGATCCATTGCAGTGCCTTTCCTGTTACGTGTGCCTGATCCTCTAGCTTTTGCATTAACCTCTTGTGAGGAACTGTGTCGAACGCCTTCTTGCAGTCCAAGAAAATGCAGTCTATCCACCCCTCTCTCTCGTGTCTTACTTCTGTTACCTTGTCATAAAACTCCAGTAGGTTTGTGACACAGGATTTTCCTTCCCTGAAACCGTGCTGGTTGTCGTTTATAAGCTTTTGTCTTTCTAGGTGCTCCACCACTCTCTTCCTGATGATCTTCTCCATGACTTTGCATACTATAAACGTCAGTGACACAGGTCTGTAGTTTAATGCCTCGTGTCTGTCTCCTTTCTTAAAAATTGGGACTACATTTGCCATTTTCAACACCTCAGGTAGTTGCCCAGTTTCAATGGAAGTGTTGAAGATTTTTGTTAGTGGCACACTTAACATCTCTGCTCCCTCTCTAAGGACCCAGGGAGGAATGTTGTCAGGTCCCACCGCTTTTGAGGTATCGAGTTCACATAACAGCTTCTTCACCTCCTCCTTGTTTGTGTGTATTTCATCCAGCACTTGTTGGTATACCTCCCTATTCTGAATTCCTGGAGTCCTTCCTGTCTCCTCTGTATATACTTCTTTAAATCTCATGTTGAGCTCCTCACATACCTCTTTGTCGTTTCGTGTGAACTCCCCACCTTCCTTCCTCAGCCTGATTACCTGGTCCTTGACTGTTGTTTTCCTCCTGATGTGGCTGTACAACATCAAAGAGTATGTAACCTTTATTCGGAGCATGTTAAACACACCCACATAGGCTCCCCTCCAACCAGCGAACCATCATTAAGGGTTTGAGATGGGGCCCCATCATCAAATCAATGACTCGGTTCAGCCAATCATAATGCGAGTTTGACAATGGCAGAAGGTGATGTGGATACCACTCACAAGTTTGTCATGGGAATTCCTGCATTGAGCTGGTTGTGAACGGTTGTCTCTGTCTATTGGCTGCTGTTTTGCCTTGACGACCATGGCTTGTACTATTATTACTCTCTCTGTACATAGTGTACATATTTGTACAAACCTCTATCTAATACTTGGTGAAGGAAAAGACAAAAGTCTGATATAATCATAATTGCTTTGTAAAGGAAATACAAATTCAAAGCATTTTCTACTGTATTTCTTTGCTCCAAGCTCCCTTTTACACTCAGGTTAACAGGCCATGAACCTGAGGTCGTAATACTTTACTTTTGATGCTATATCATTTTCGTATTGTCGCTGAGCCTCCCTTCTTACCTGTGCATATTCGTTTCTGGCTCTTCGGCTAATCTCTTTATTTTCCTGGGTCCTTTGTCTTCTGTACTTTTTCCATTCTCTAGTGCACTTAGTTTTTGCCTCCTTACACCTTTGGGTGAACCAAGGACTCGTTCTGGTCTTCCCGTTACATCTGTTTCCCTTGGGGACAAACCTCTCCTCTGCCTCTTTGCATTTGGTTGTCACATATTCCATCATTTCTTTTACTGGTTTTCCTGCCAATTCTCTCTCCCACTGAACGTCTTGTAGGACGTTCCTCATGCCTGTGTAGTCCCCTCTTTTGTAGTTTCGTTTCTCCCTTCCTATTCCTGCTCCCCTCTCCACTTGTAGCTCAACTATATAATCAAAACGCAGAACCAAATGATCACTAGCTATAAGGAGCCTTTCATACGTGATATCCTCGATGTCCGAACTACTCAAGGTGAATACTAGGTCCAGTCTTGCTGGATCATCCCCACCTCTCTCTCAGGTAGTGTCTCTAACATGTTGATGCAAGAGGTTTTCCAGTACCACATCCATCATCTTGGCTCTCCATGATTCAGGACCTCTATGGGGCTCCAGGTTTTCCCAGTCAATCTCTTTGTGATTGAAATCACCCATAACTAGTAACTTTGCTCTCCCCATGTGGGCTCTTCTGGCCACCTCGGCTAGTGTGTCTACCATTGCTCTGTTGCTCTCGTCGTATTCATCTCTTGGCCTTCTGCAGTTCTGTGGCGGGTTGTACATTACAGCAATTACCACCTTATTGCTCTCAGACTGAATTGTTCCTACTATGTAGTCCCTTTCACCCATTCCATCCATTCCTTCCACTTCCTCAAATCCCCCCCCTGTTCTTAATGAGTAGTGCAACTCCTCCTCCCCCTCTGCTCCCTCTATCTTTCTTGAGGATTTGATATCTGGATGGAAAGATTGCATCTGTTATCATCTTGGTGAGTTTCGTTTCTGTGAGTGCTATTATGTCTGGGGATGTCTCCTTTATTCTTTCATGCCACTCCTCACATTTATTTGTTATACCATCTGCATTTGTATACCAAACCTTCAACTTCTTTTCTAATACCGTAGTCTGGGGGGTACGTTGGGGTTGGGAAAGTGGGAGACCTGATGAGGAACTATGGGTGGTTGGTGTGAAGGTGGAGTTTGTAATGAGGTGGGTGGAAGCATTGGGTATGGAATGTGTGTTTTGGGTTAGATTGTTTGGCTGCATTGGGGTTGTCCAGGTTGGGGAACATATGAAAGTGATTGTATTTGGGCTTCCTCCTGAGTCTGGGTTCTGTCCATCTCTCTTTCCTCCTTTTGTCTCTGTACCCTCTCTTTCAGTTTCTGTCTTTCTTCTTGTGTTCTGTCGCGGTCGAGATACACCCTCCGGTACTCTGATATATCTCCCGGAAGTTATTTGAATATTTTCTTCTCCTACCACCCCCTATATTTTATATTTTATATGAAATTTTATTGATAGACAGAAAACACAAACATGAATACACAAATACAAACACAATATATAAAACTGGTCAATTAGCAAGAACTCATTTAAAATTAAGTCGTTTCTAAAAATTTCTCTTATACGTTTAAAGATATATTTTTTTTCATTTATGTTAATGTAAAAATTTATAATTTTGTACCAAGAGAAACTTTGAAAACCTACCTAACCTTATTACAACAAGCGCAATTTAATTTAACCTAACCCAACTAAATATATTTTAGATACGTTAACATTAATTTAATAATAAACAAACACAATGAAATATATTTTTTTCGTTAGGTTTAGAATGATTTTTGCGAAATTATTGCATACACAAATTTTCGCTTGTCTTATATGGCAAGGTGAGCGTTGCTATTTAAGCCAAAATCGCAAGTTTTACCTAATCGGCACGACATATATATATATACATAGATATGTTTCACAACTAACATTAAACGTAGAAGTAGATAAAGACTCACCATGAAGATGCTGGGGCTGGACAAGTGACCACCAGTAACCAGAAAGACTGGACACAAGGATAGTGTTTCTCTTCCTATTATGTCAGTTATCGCGTCTCTTAATGTCATCGTAGAGTAACTATCAGCTGTTGGAGTAAAGAACATGAGAATGAAGACCACTGTAGCAGGTATACTGGCCCATGCTATGCAGATCCAAGTCACACCTATTTAAGAAGGAAGTAGCACCGCTGCAAGCCTACATCTACATGTCTAGCCTAAATACTAAATTCTGTAATTTTTTTTTTAAACTACTCTGGAAATCTTTATAATCTGTTCATTTACACAATTTTTTTTCTTAAGTTTTGCTTATTTATGTTATTTAATTTTCCTTTTAAATGCCATTTTGTTTTTCATCCTGTTTATTATTTATTCCTTACATCTTGTGTTGCGTCGAGTCCTTTTGATTTACCGTAGTTTTTGCTTAAGTTATGGAATGTAAATATTTAAAAATACACGTGATGCAGTACTAGATGGATACCATGTTGGCTCTACCTCATGCACTATCCAATAATTAATGTATGCCTCTGTGTGTGTATTATACCACATACAATAGGTAAGGATGATAGAGGTTGGCCAATTATATATTTAATCTGCTGGTGGGAGGTATCAGTACATATCACCAATGTAATAGATGTATGTCCATATATATCCTTAGTATGAACTGACTATTTAGTCCACTAAATAGTTTTACTGACGTAATTTTTCTTAATATACAGAAACCATATGGTTCTAATTTGGAGTCCCGGAGTTAGTTCAGAAGCTTAGATGGTGGACATTGAAGTGTCCCTAAAGTCTCATAAGTCTCATGAATACATCAGTTTCTGTAAGTTGCATTTTGGTTATATATTCATGAGTTCTCCCCAAGTATGGGTGGAAAGTTAATATGGGATTGGGTTCTCGTGAAAATTCTTCTCATAAACGTCACTCCCATTGGACCTTTAATAAGTGGATGTGAACTTGAGCATAAAGATCTTGGTCCTAATGAAACGTGGATGATCGTTTTGATCAAGTAATGAAAATAAATCACTGTGGAATTCCCCTTTCACGTGCCTTAATATTATACGGAGAGGAATCATAGACACAGGGGTCATCCCTCAGTCACTAAAAACAACCAATATAGTCCCGCTCCAGTACTCCAGTAAAGTAATTGCAAAAAATTACAGACTGATAGCACTAACGTTCCACATTATAATTATATTTTAATCGTGTAGGATTATACAGCGCCTGTGGGGGGGGATGAAAGGTATTCAGGCTTAATGCATGGAACTAAAGCAGAGCCAATTCCATAGATCAAGTGCCCCTCACCAGCATCAAGGAACCTCCCTTGAGTGACCCACATCATAAAAGTCTTTGAAAGACTTCTAAAGAGGAAGATCGCCAACCACCTGGACACCCAACAACTGCACAACCCAGGGCAGCACGGGTTTACAGCAGTTTTCTCCTGCCTCTCACAACTACTGCACCAATATGACAGCCTGGGATGCACTGGAGGACAAACAGAATGCAGATGTAGTATACACAGACTTTGCAAAAATCATTCTACAAGTGGGATTGTGGTGTAATAGCGCACATAATGCGTGATACAGGACTAACAGGAAAACTGTGTAGATGAATCTATAACTTACTAACGATAAGGAACAGTACTCGCTCGCATCTTTTTCTCATCCTCATATCTAATATATACAAAGATGAAAGCCATTGCACCGTGTCCTCCTATGCTGACAATACCAGAAATTGCATGATAATCTCATCCATTGAGGACACTGCAAATCTTCAAGTTGACATTAACCAAATCTTTATATGGGCCTCAGAAAACATGAAGTTCAATGAGGACAAATTTCAATTACTCCGCTATGGAAAACTCGAGGAAATAAAAGCTTGATCGGAGTATAAAGCAAATCCCAACCACACTATAGAGCGAAAAACTAGTGTGAAGGACCTGGGAGTGAAAATGTCAGAGAATCTCACTTTCAAGAACCTTCGAAACTAAGGATGCCAAAACATTGATGATTCTTTTGAAATCGCTGAAGTAATGTTGTGCGAAGTTGCAGACCTGGAGAATTTACAGAGAACTTTCATTTCACGGTTAAGTACAATAAAGCATCTCAATGGGAACGGTTGAAATCCCTCGACCTGTACTCCTTGGAACACAGGCGAGGAAGATACAGATAATATACACTTGGAAAATCCTAGAGGGACTAGTCCCAAAACTGCACACGGAAGTCACTCCATAAGAAAGAAAAAGACTCAGCAGGCGGTGCAACATCCCCCTCCCCCAAATGAAGACTAGTATAATAAGAGAATGCACAATAAGTATCAGGGGCTCAAGACTGTTCAACTGCCTCCCAGAATACATAAGGAGGGTTACCAATAGACCCCTGGCTGTCTTCAAGAAGGCACTGGACAGATACCCTGACCAGCCGGACCGTTGTTCGTACGTCGGTTTTTCGTGCGGACAGCAGTATGAGCCTGGTTGATCAAGCCCTGATCCATCGCTAGCCCTTGCCATGGACCCCTTTCGGGCCTTGATCCCCCGAAACAACCTCCAAGTAAGACGGAAATTCTAATTGCTGAGCAATAAGGAGCATTTCGATGGTTTGGGGGATGTGAAGAAAAAGTAATATAAACATTGAAGAATTATTGGAATTGTTACACTTAAAGGTTTAAGAGTGACGTCATATGTGAGAGCATCGAGTGACGTCATATGTGAGAGCATCGAGTGACGTCATATGTGAGAGCATCGAGTGACGTCATATGTGAGAGCATCGAGTGCTGCTGATATTATGCAGAGAAATAATAATGCAGAAATAAGAAAACGGTAGACATATAAGGAAAAATATATGAAGGATAACAAGTCTCCACAACTTACAATGAGGTTGAGGGCGGTGAGCCACGCACACACTCACAACCATCACTGAATATAGAAGTATCATCGCTGCTTTCGTATTTCTTTCATAACCTGGAAGTAATCATGAATTTTTGTATATAAAAGAGTAATTTAATATGACACATTTGCAATTTACTGTTTTTTTTTTCAAAATATGAAAAATTTCTTTGATATTTATTTTCCTTATTAAAGATTTCACAAGAGAGTTTTGCTGGTATTTGTTGTTAATACTGAGGACCAATAGACTACCAAAAAGTCCACTCTTACGGATCAAACACATGTGTATAAGAACATAAGAAAGGAGGAACACTGCAGCAGGCCTGTTGGCCCATACTAGGCAAGTCCTTCACAATCCGTCCCACTAACAGAATATTTGCTCAACCCAATTTTCAATGCTACCCAAGAAATAAGCTTTGATAATTCTATTCACTCATGCGCGAGTCCCACTCAAATCCAACCCCTCTCACTAATGAATTCATCCAACCTAAATTTGAAACTACCCAAGGTCCTAGCTTCAATAACCCTACTAGGCAGACTGTTCCACTCATCAAGAACATAAGAACATAAGAAAGGAGGAACACTGCAGCAGGCCTGTTGGCCCATACTAGGCAGGTCCTTCACAATCCGTCCCACTAACAGAACACTTGCTCAATCCAATTTTCAATGCTACCCAAGAAATAAGCTTTGACAATTCAATTCACTCATTTGCGAGTCCCACTCAAATCCAACCCCTCTCACTCATGAATTTATCCAACCTAAATTTGAAACTACCCAAGGTCCTAGCTTCAATAACCCTACTAGGCAGACTGTTCCACTCATCAACTACCCTATTTCCAAACCAATACTTTCCTATATCCTTTCTAAATCTAAACTTATCTAACTTGAATCCATTGTGGGGGTGATGGTAAGCAGCAACCTTAAACCAAGACAGCAATGCCTAAGCGTACGTAATAAGGCAAATAGATTACTGGGATTTATATCAAGAAGTGTTAGCAACAGAAGTCCAGAGGTTATATTACAGCTTTATACATCATTAGTAAGGCCTCACCTAGATTACGCAGCTCAGTTCTGGTCTCCATATTACAGAATGGACATAAATTCGTTAGAAAACATTCAGCGTAGAATGACTAAATTAATACATAGCATTAGAAATCTTCCTTACGAAGAAAGATTGAAGACCTAAAATTACATTCACTTGTAAGACGTAGAATGAGGGGAGACATGATCGAGGTATACAAGTGGAAAATGGGTATTAACAAAGGGGATATAAATAAGGTCTTGAGGATATCTCTCCAGAGAGAACCCGCAATAATGGATTCAAGTTAGATAAGTTTAGATTTAGAAAGGATATAGGAAAGTATTGGTTTGGAAATAGGGTAGTTGATGAGTGGAACAGTCTGCCTAGTAGGGTTATTGAAGCTAGGACCTTGGGTAGTTTCAAATTTAGGTTGGATAAATTCATGAGTGATAGGGGTTGGATTTGAGTGGGACTCGCGCATGAGTGGGTAGAATTGTCAAAGCTTATTTCTTGGGTAGCATTGAAAATTGGGTTGAGCAAATATTCTGTTAGTGGGACGGATTGTGAAGGACCTGCCTAGTATGGGCCAACAGGCCTGCTGCAGTGTTCCTCCTTTCTTATGTTCTTATGTTCTTATTATTGCGGGTTCTCTCTTGGAGAGATATCCTCAAGACCTTATTTATATCCCCTTTGTTAATACCCATTTTCCACTTGTATACCTCGATCATGTCTCCCCTCATTCTACGTCTTACAAGTGAATGTAATTTAAGGGTCTTCAATCTTTCTTCGTAAGGAAGATTTCTAATGCTATGTATTAATTTAGTCATTCTACGCTGAATGTTTTCTAACGAATTTATGTCCATTCTGTAATATGGAGACCAAAACTGAGCTGCGTAATCTAGGTGAGGCCTTACTAATGATGTATAAAGCTGTAATATAACCTCTGGACTTCTGTTGCTAACACTTCTTGATATAAATCCCAGTAATCTATTTGCCTTATTACGTACGCTTAGGCATTGCTGTCTTGGTTTAAGGTTGCAGCTTACCATCACCCCCAAGTCCTTCTCGCAATCTGTATGGCTAAGTTCTACGTTATTTAACTTATAAGTGCTTGGGTTATGGACACTCCCGAGCTTCAGAACCTTGCATTTATCTACATTGAACTGCATCTGCCACTTTTCTGACCAGGAATTAAGTTTGTCTAAATCCTCCTGAAGTTCCGTGACATCTACGTCTGAATCGATTATCCTACCTATCTTCGTGTCATCAGCGAATTTGCTCATATCACTAGTAATTCCCTCGTCAAGGTCATTTATATATATTATAAACAACAACGGGCCCAAAACCGATCCCTGTGGAACGCCACTTGTTACAGATCCCCACTCAGATTTAACCCCATTAATGCACACCCTCTGCTTCCTATTGGTGAGCCATGACTCGATCCATGAAAACACTTTTCCCTTAATGCCGTGAGCAGCCACTTTCTTTAACAGTCTCTGATGTGGTACTCTATCAAAAGCCTTACTAAAATCCAAATAAACAATATCGAATTCTTTATCATGATCAACTGCCTCAAAAGCCTTACAGAAAAAAATTAATAAATTAGTTAGGCAGGAACGGCCCCTGGTGAATCCATGTTGAGTATCATTAATCAAATTATGCCTATCGAGATGGCTTCTTATGTTATCAGTTATAATCGACTCTAATAATTTGCCTACAATTGATGTTAGACTTATTGGGCGGTAATTTGATGGTAATGACTTGTCCCCTGCTTTAAAAATAGGAATTACATTAGCCTTCTTCCACGTATCAGACACTACACCTGTTTGAAGAGATAGGTTAAAAATGTTAGTTAAGGGTTCACAGAGTTCCATTTTGCATTGGAAAAATAAACACATAAGCAGTATAATGTGATCCTTTATTGACAATGTTTCGCCCACGCAGTGGGCTTTATCGAGTCACAGACAGATCTAGATAAAGCCCACTGCGTGGGCGAAACATTGTCAATAAAGGATCACATTATACTGCTTATGTGTTTATTTTTCCATTGTGTCGGTATTTTATACCATTTATTTCCATTTTGCATTCCTTAAGATCCCTTGAAAAAAGCTCATCAGGGCCTGGCGATTTATTTTGCTTCAAACGGTCTAGCTGTTTGATAACCATTTCGCTAGTGACTGTGATACTACATAATTTATCTTGTTAAATTAGACACATATGCAACACTTGGGTATCTTTATTGTGGAAACGTTTCGCCACACAGTGGCTTCATCAGTCCAATACAAA
>WNWK01057333.1:0-10768 GCA_009830355.1 Cherax destructor
AAAGAGAATAACTGTGTCTTAAATATAAGCTCGTTGTCCAACTTGCATAGAAGCAGGGACGGCCCCCCCCCAAAATGATTGAGAGTCTTACCATGTGTATGTATATTTTGCTGTATATATTTTAACTGTATGCATATCCATGTTGTTCTTTCTCTGATATAAGGAAATTAAGCAGAGTCATTATTAAATGTTAAATAGAGAAGGCCACATGTCAAGTTGAGTTAACCAGGTATATAGATATAAACTACTATGTATATCCTTGTTTACTTTATAGTGAATATAAAGGTATATGATAATATAAAAATAGCTCTTACTGCAAGTTGAGTTCAATCAGAGTATAATGATAAAATACAATGTATTCCGAAGTTTATTTAATAGTAGAATATAATGTATATGATAATATAAAATATGTCCTCTTAAAAAGGCTCGCAAGTTCGAGTCAATTTGAAGAATATAATGTATAGAAAAATACAAACTGTCTCTTGCCGCAAGTTTGAGTTAATTTGAAGAATATAATGTATATGATAATATAAAATATGTCTCTTGCCGCAAGTTCGAGTCAATTTGAAGAATATAATGTATAGAAAATACAAACTGTCTCTGCCGCAAGTTTGAGTCAATTTGAAGAATATAATGTATATGATAATATAAAATATGTCTCTTGCGCAAGTTCGAGTCAATTTGAAGAATATAATGTATAGAAAATACAAACTGTCTCTTGCCGCAAGTTTGAGTCAATTTGAAGAATATAATGTATATGATAATATAAAATATGTCTCTTGCCGCAAGTTCGAGTCAATTGAGAGAGAATAAGGTATAGAAAAATATAAAACATGTCTCTTGCCACAAGTTTGAGTCAATTTGAAGAATATAATGTATAGAAAAATATAAACTGTCTCTTGCCGCAAGTTTGAGTCAATTTGAAGAATATAATGTATAGAAAATATAAAATATGTCTCTTGCCGCAAGTTCGAGTCAATTTGAAGAGAATAAGGTATAGAAAATATAAAAACATGTCTTTTGCCACAAGTTCGAGTCAATTTGAAGTATATAATGTATAGAATAAATATAAAATATGTCTCTTGATGCATTTTTGAGTCAATTTATCCAAATATTATTATAATGTATTCATTTGATAACTAGTGTCAATTTTTTTAATGTAACGATTTGTTTCTAGGGATTATTGAATAAAAACTGACAAGACCAAAGCCCCCTACAGACCTAGACCTGAGGAAGGCCTATGGGGCTAGAAACGCGTCGTCAATGGCTCTAGAGGTCATTGGTCATGTCCTGAATCCACATATCAAGAGTGTTTATTTCTCCTTAGAAGCCTGTACTACTGTCATACCTTGGAGATGATCTGAAACCTAGAATTTTAATGGAAAATGACCTAGTTAGAATCAAGATACAAGAGAGGAAATTAACCTAACCTAACCTAACCTAACCTAACCTAACCTTCCCTAACCTTCACTAACCTTTCCCTAACCTTTAAAAGTACACAAATTTATATTTGAAACTGATCATTTGCATATTAATAAGTTAGAAGAAGCATACAATTTATATATACATTGAAGTTATATAGAAAACTGATCATTTGCAAAAAGTAACCTTAAAAGTACACAAATTTATATTTGAAATTGATCATTTGCATATTAATAAGTTAGAAAGTATACAATTTACATAACCAAATAGAGTCAATGAATCCAGAGAGTGACACACACATGGAGCTCTTTAAAAGTCTTCACAGTTCTCTTGAACCTTAGAATGTCCAGCCTGGTGTGTAAAGCCAAAGGGGTTAACCTTGCATTGTTTTGGGCAGTGTATTTAACGAATTCCTGGGGGTGGTCATAAGCCACAGGGGTTGACCTTGCATTGTGAGCAGTGTATTTAACGAATTCCTGGAGGTCATTATGGCACAGCAGGTTTGACCTTCGTTGTAAGAAAAAATGTCCAGCCTGGTATATAGCACAACAGGTTTGACCTTTGCTGTAAGAAAAAGAATAAGTAATTTCCACAAGAAGTTGTATTGTGTGTACACTTTCTCTATCTATTATAGCCTTCAGCTGTATTTTTACATATAATCTAATATTCAAAACTGATCATTTGCATAAAAACATGTCATTAAACATGAATAATTTGCATGAAAATAGGGCAATGTTACATGTTAAGTTGATTATTTGCATATGAAAAGTACTTCAGAAAGCACTTAGTGCACAGTTTCATTGAAAATGTCTTTATTATGCACTTAAAATAAGGCATTAGTTACATTATAGATTGATCATTTGCATAAAAACATGTTATATAACATGTCATTAAAACATGAATAATTTGCATGAAAATAAGGCAATGTTGCATTATAAGTTGATTATTTGCATATCAACATGTCATAAAACATATATTTAAACATGAAACATGTCATAAAACATGTCATTAAACATGAATATTTTGCATGAAAAATTTACATGGAAAAGTGGAATTCTGCATAGCACAGTGTTATGTAGTGAGTGTGCATGAATAATTTGTATAGAGAACTGATCTATTGCAGAGAAACAAGTCAAAAAGCATTGAAGCAGATGAGTATTTCCCTGTGTGTATATATCTTTTACTTACAATGTATATTACAATGTCTCTACATGGAAATGTGGAATTCTGCATAGCACAAGGTTATGGAGTGAGTGTGCATTAATAATTTATATAGAGAATTGATCTATTGCAGAAAAACAAGTTGCAGAAAAAAAAGGGTGAGTGTGCATTAAGAATTTATATAGAAAACTGATCTAATGCAGAGAAACAAGTCAAAAAGCATTGAAACAGATGAGTATTTCCCTGTGTGTATATATTATATTTACAATGTATATTACAATGTCTTTACATGGAAAAGTGGAATTTTGCATAGCACAAGGCTATGTAGTGAGTGTACATTAATAATTTATATAGAGAACTGATCTATTGCAGACAAACAAGTTGCAAGAAAAATGATGAGTATTTCCCTGTATGTATATATTTGTTATAATGTCTAATTTACATTGATGAGTGAAAATGTGTATAGAGTATGGTCAGTTAGTGACTGTCCTTTGATAAATTATATAAAAAACTGATCAATTGCAAGGAAACAAGTTAAAAAGCATGAAAATTGAAGAAGTATCTTAGGTTATCCCAAGTAATTTGAACAGCTGACCAACGGCGAGAATCGGCCACTTGTTCGGTGATTTTTTTGTGAAATTCTTATATAAAAAGAATGCGCATGTATATTTGTAATTCAATTATTATGAAGAAAATGTCCATGGCTCCTGTTCATATATTAAATGTTTTTATAATAGAAGAATACTCGTGAAAAGGTGAATAATGCCTTGTAGACTTGGTAGAAGCCACAGCCAAGTGCATCCGGATGCAGTACTGGTACGTTTGTTTATATAACTATATTTAGGCTTTTCTTACCTATTGTGGCAGTATATAAGTATCAATATACTTTCTAATGTATTAATAATAATTTAATACGGCAGTTTTTTCATAATTATGGAGTGTATATACATAGGAAAGAGAATAACTGTGTCTTAAATATAAGCTCGTTGTCCAACTTGCATAGAAGCAGGGACGGCCGCCATTAAGGGAGGCAGACTTGGCGTCTCTGACGATGATTGGAGAGTCTGTCCACCATGTGTATGTATATTTTGCTGTATATATTTTAACTGTATGCATATCCATGTTGTTCTTTCTCTGATATAAGTGAAATTAAGCCAGAGTCATTATTAAATGTTAAATAGAGAAGGCCACATGTCAAGTTGAGTTCAACCAGGTATATAGATATAAACTACTATGTATATCCTTGGTTTACTTTACATAGTAGAATATAAAGTATATGATAATATAAAATATGTCTCTTACTGCAAGTTCGAGTCAATTTGAAGAATATAATGTATAGAAAAATACAAACTGTCTCTTGCCGCAAGTTTGAGTTAATTTGAAGAATATAATGTATATGATAATATAAAATATGTCTCTTGCCGCAAGTTCGAGTCAATTTGAAGAATATAATGTATAGAAAAATACAAACTGTCTCTTGCCGCAAGTTTGAGTCAATTTGAAGAATATAATGTATATGATAATATAAAATATGTCTCTTGCCGCAAGTTCGAGTCAATTTGAAGAATATAATGTATAGAAAAATACAAACTGTCTCTTGCCGCAGGTTCGAGTCAATTTGAAGAATATAATGTATAGAAAAATATAAAATATGTCTCTTGCCGCAAGTTCGAGTCAATTGAGAGAGAATAAGGTATAGAAAAATATAAAACATGTCTCTTGCCACAAGTTTGAGTCAATTTGAAGAATATAATGTATAGAAAAATATAAACTGTCTCTTGCCGCAAGTTTGAGTCAATTTGAAGAATATAATGTATAGAAAAATATAAAATATGTCTCTTGCCGCAAGTTCGAGTCAATTTGAAGAGAATAAGGTATAGAAAAATAAAAAAAACATGTCTTTTGCCACAAGTTCGAGTCAATTTGAAGTATATAATGTATAGAATAAATATAAAATATGTCTCTTGATGCATTTTTGAGTCAATTTATCCAAATATTATTATAATGTATTCATTTGATAACTAGTGTCAATTTTTTTAATGTAACGATTTGTTTCTAGGGATTATTGAATAAAAACTGACAAGACCAAAGCCCCCTACAGACCTAGACCTGAGGAAGGCCTATGGGGCTAGAAACGCGTCGTCAATGGCTCTAGAGGTCATTGGTCATGTCCTGAATCCACATATCAAGAGTGTTTATTTCTCCTTAGAAGCCTGTACTACTGTCATACCTTGGAGATGATCTGAAACCTAGAATTTTAATGGAAAATGACCTAGTTAGAATCAAGATACAAGAGAGGAAATTAACCTAACCTAACCTAACCTAACCTAACCTTCCCTAACCTTCACTAACCTTTCCCTAACCTTAACCTAACCTTGTTTCTAGCATGAAGTGTGGGAGGTGGGGGACATTGTGAGAGGGGCAACGTGGCGTAAAACACCACACACAACCTAACCCTTTCTCCCCCCCAGTGTTTCTTGCTTCCTGTGCTTTGTGTGTTTTTCTCATTTCTATATCTTTCTACCTTTTGCCATTGAATGTATATGAATTTATTTGAAAAAATTGCATTTTAACAAGTTAGAAAGTATACAATTTATATATACATTGAAGTTATATAGAAAACTGATCATTTACAGAGAAGTAACTTTAAAAGTACACAAATTTATATTTGAAACTGATCATTTGCATATTAATAAGTTAGAAGAAGCATACAATTTATATATACATTGAAGTTATATAGAAAACTGATCATTTGCAGAGAAGTAACCTTAAAAGTACACAAATTTATATTTGAAATTGATCATTTGCATATTAATAAGTTAGAAAGTATACAATTTACATAACCAAATAGAGTCAATGAATCCAGAGAGTGACACACACATGGAGCTCTTTAAAAGTCTTCACAGTTCTCTTGAACCTTAGAATGTCCAGCCTGGTGTGTAAAGCCAAAGGGGTTAACCTTGCATTGTTTTGGGCAGTGTATTTAACGAATTCCTGGGGGTGGTCATAAGCCACAGGGGTTGACCTTGCATTGTGAGCAGTGTATTTAACGAATTCCTGGAGGTCATTATGGCACAGCAGGTTTGACCTTCGTTGTAAGAAAAAATGTCCAGCCTGGTATATAGCACAACAGGTTTGACCTTTGCTGTAAGAAAAAGAATAAGTAATTTCCACAAGAAGTTGTATTGTGTGTACACTTTCTCTATCTATTATAGCCTTCAGCTGTATTTTTACATATAATCTAATATTCAAAACTGATCATTTGCATAAAAACATGTCATTAAACATGAATAATTTGCATGAAAATAGGGCAATGTTACATGTTAAGTTGATTATTTGCATATGAAAAGTACTTCAGAAAGCACTTAGTGCACAGTTTCATTGAAAATGTCTTTATTATGCACTTAAAATAAGGCATTAGTTACATTATAGATTGATCATTTGCATAAAAACATGTTATATAACATGTCATTAAAACATGAATAATTTGCATGAAAATAAGGCAATGTTGCATTATAAGTTGATTATTTGCATATCAACATGTCATAAAACATATATTTAAACATGAAACATGTCATAAAACATGTCATTAAACATGAATATTTTGCATGAAAAATTTACATGGAAAAGTGGAATTCTGCATAGCACAGTGTTATGTAGTGAGTGTGCATGAATAATTTGTATAGAGAACTGATCTATTGCAGAGAAACAAGTCAAAAAGCATTGAAGCAGATGAGTATTTCCCTGTGTGTATATATCTTTTACTTACAATGTATATTACAATGTCTCTACATGGAAATGTGGAATTCTGCATAGCACAAGGTTATGGAGTGAGTGTGCATTAATAATTTATATAGAGAATTGATCTATTGCAGAAAAACAAGTTGCAGAAAAAAAAGGGTGAGTGTGCATTAAGAATTTATATAGAAAACTGATCTAATGCAGAGAAACAAGTCAAAAAGCATTGAAACAGATGAGTATTTCCCTGTGTGTATATATTATATTTACAATGTATATTACAATGTCTTTACATGGAAAAGTGGAATTTTGCATAGCACAAGGCTATGTAGTGAGTGTACATTAATAATTTATATAGAGAACTGATCTATTGCAGACAAACAAGTTGCAAGAAAATGATGAGTATTTCCCTGTATGTATATATTTGTTATAATGTCTAATTTACATTGATGAGTGAAAATGTGTATAGAGTATGGTCAGTTAGTGACTGTCCTTTGATAAATTATATAAAAAACTGATCAATTGCAAGGAAACAAGTTAAAAAGCATGAAAATTGAAGAAGTATCTTAGGTTATCCCAAGTAATTTGAACAGCTGACCAACGGCGAGAATCGGCCACTTGTTCGGTGATTTTTTGTGAAATTCTTATATAAAAAGAATGCGCATGTATATTTGTAATTCAATTATTATGAAGAAAATGTCCATGGCTCCTGTTCATATATTAAATGTTTTTATAATAGAAGAATACTCGTGAAAAGGTGAATAATGCCTTGTAGACTTGGTAGAAGCCACAGCCAAGTGCATCCGGATGCAGTACTGGTACGTTTGTTTATATAACTATATTTAGGCTTTTCTTACCTATTGTGGCAGTATATAAGTATCAATATACTTTCTAATGTATTAATAATAATTTAATACGGCAGTTTTTTCATAATTATGGAGTGTATATACATAGGAAAGAGAATAACTGTGTCTTAAATATAAGCTCGTTGTCCAACTTGCATAGAAGCAGGGACGGCCGCCATTAAGGGAGGCAGACTTGGCGTCTCTGACGATGATTGGAGAGTCTGTCCACCATGTGTATGTATATTTTGCTGTATATATTTTAACTGTATGCATATCCATGTTGTTCTTTCTCTGATATAAGTGAAATTAAGCCAGAGTCATTATTAAATGTTAAATAGAGAAGGCCACATGTCAAGTTGAGTTCAACCAGGTATATAGATATAAACTACTATGTATATCCTTGGTTTACTTTACATAGTAGAATATAAAGTATATGATAATATAAAATATGTCTCTTACTGCAAGTTCGAGTCAATTTGAAGAATATAATGTATAGAAAAATACAAACTGTCTCTTGCCGCAAGTTTGAGTTAATTTGAAGAATATAATGTATATGATAATATAAAATATGTCTCTTGCCGCAAGTTCGAGTCAATTTGAAGAATATAATGTATAGAAAAATACAAACTGTCTCTTGCCGCAAGTTTGAGTCAATTTGAAGAATATAATGTATATGATAATATAAAATATGTCTCTTGCCGCAAGTTCGAGTCAATTTGAAGAATATAATGTATAGAAAAATACAAACTGTCTCTTGCCGCAGGTTCGAGTCAATTTGAAGAATATAATGTATAGAAAAATATAAAATATGTCTCTTGCCGCAAGTTCGAGTCAATTGAGAGAGAATAAGGTATAGAAAAATATAAAACATGTCTCTTGCCACAAGTTTGAGTCAATTTGAAGAATATAATGTATAGAAAAATATAAACTGTCTCTTGCCGCAAGTTTGAGTCAATTTGAAGAATATAATGTATAGAAAAATATAAAATATGTCTCTTGCCGCAAGTTCGAGTCAATTTGAAGAGAATAAGGTATAGAAAAATTAAAAAAAACATGTCTTTTGCCACAAGTTCGAGTCAATTTGAAGTATATAATGTATAGAATAAATATAAAATATGTCTCTTGATGCATTTTTGAGTCAATTTATCCAAATATTATTATAATGTATTCATTTGATAACTAGTGTCAATTTTTTTAATGTAACGATTTGTTTCTAGGGATTATTGAATAAAAACTGACAAGACCAAAGCCCCCTACAGACCTAGACCTGAGGAAGGCCTATGGGGCTAGAAACGCGTCGTCAATGGCTCTAGAGGTCATTGGTCATGTCCTGAATCCACATATCAAGAGTGTTTATTTCTCCTTAGAAGCCTGTACTACTGTCATACCTTGGAGATGATCTGAAACCTAGAATTTTAATGGAAAATGACCTAGTTAGAATCAAGATACAAGAGAGGAAATTAACCTAACCTAACCTAACCTAACCTAACCTAACCTAACCTTCCCTAACCTTCACTAACCTTTCCCTAACCTTAACCTAACCTTGTTTCTAGCATGAAGTGTGGGAGGTGGGGGACATTGTGAGAGGGGCAACGTGGCGTAAAACACCACACACAACCTAACCCTTTCTCCCCCCCAGTGTTTCTTGCTTCCTGTGCTTTGTGTGTTTTTCTCATTTCTATATCTTTCTACCTTTTGCCATTGAATGTATATGAATTTATTTGAAAAAATTGCATTTTAACAAGTTAGAAAGTATACAATTTATATATACATTGAAGTTATATAGAAAACTGATCATTTACAGAGAAGTAACTTTAAAAGTACACAAATTTATATTTGAAACTGATCATTTGCATATTAATAAGTTAGAAGAAGCATACAATTTATATATACATTGAAGTTATATAGAAAACTGATCATTTGCAGAGAAGTAACCTTAAAAGTACACAAATTTATATTTGAAATTGATCATTTGCATATTAATAAGTTAGAAAGTATACAATTTACATAACCAAATAGAGTCAATGAATCCAGAGAGTGACACACACATGGAGCTCTTTAAAAGTCTTCACAGTTCTCTTGAACCTTAGAATGTCCAGCCTGGTGTGTAAAGCCAAAGGGGTTAACCTTGCATTGTTTTGGGCAGTGTATTTAACGAATTCCTGGGGGTGGTCATAAGCCACAGGGGTTGACCTTGCATTGTGAGCAGTGTATTTAACGAATTCCTGGAGGTCATTATGGCACAGCAGGTTTGACCTTCGTTGTAAGAAAAAATGTCCAGCCTGGTATATAGCACAACAGGTTTGACCTTTGCTGTAAGAAAAAGAATAAGTAATTTCCACAAGAAGTTGTATTGTGTGTACACTTTCTCTATCTATTATAGCCTTCAGCTGTATTTTTACATATAATCTAATATTCAAAACTGATCATTTGCATAAAAACATGTCATTAAACATGAATAATTTGCATGAAAATAGGGCAATGTTACATGTTAAGTTGATTATTTGCATATGAAAAGTACTTCCCGAAAGCACTTAGTGCACAGTTTCGATTGAAAATGTCTTTATTATGCACTTAAAATAAGGCATTAGTTACATTATAGATTGATCATTTGCATAAAAACATGTTATATAACATGTCATTAAAACATGAATAATTTGCATGAAAATAAGGCAATGTTGCATTATAAGTTGATTATTTGCATATCAACATGTCATAAAACATATATTTAAACATGAAACATGTCATAAAACATGTCATTAAACATGAATATTTTGCATGAAAAATTTACATGGAAAAGTGGAATTCTGCATAGCACAGTGTTATGTAGTGAGTGTGCATGAATAATTTGTATAGAGAACTGATCTATTGCAGAGAAACAAGTCAAAAAGCATTGAAGCAGATGAGTATTTCCCTGTGTGTATATATCTTTTACTTACAATGTATATTACAATGTCTCTACATGGAAATGTGGAATTCTGCATAGCACAAGGTTATGGAGTGAGTGTGCATTAATAATTTATATAGAGAATTGATCTATTGCAGAAAAACAAGTTGCAGAAAAAAAAGGGTGAGTGTGCATTAAGAATTTATATAGAAAACTGATCTAATGCAGAGAAACAAGTCAAAAAGCATTGAAACAGATGAGTATTTCCCTGTGTGTATATATTATATTTACAATGTATATTACAATGTCTTTACATGGAAAAGTGGAATTTTGCATAGCACAAGGCTATGTAGTGAGTGTACATTAATAATTTATATAGAGAACTGATCTATTGCAGACAAACAAGTTGCAAGAAAAATGATGAGTATTTCCCTGTATGTATATATTTGTTATAATGTCTAATTTACATTGATGAGTGAAAATGTGTATAGAGTATGGTCAGTTAGTGACTGTCCTTTGATAAATTATATAAAAACTGATCAATTGCAAGGAAACAAGTTAAAAAGCATGAAAATTGAAGAAGTATCTTAGGTTATCCCAAGCAATTTGAACAGCTGACCAACGGCGAGAATCGGCCACTTGTTCGGTGATTTTTTTGTGAAATTTTATATAAAAAGAATGCGATGTATATTTTAATTCAATTATTATGAAGAAA
>WNWK01057334.1:0-2500 GCA_009830355.1 Cherax destructor
GGCACCATTTGCAGCCAAACGGCACCACTTCCTGCAGCCTGGCTATGGCAGCACCACTTCCTGCAGCCTGGCTATGGCACCACTTCCTGCAGCCTGGCTATGGCGGCACCACTTCCTGCAGCCTGGCTATGGCGGCACCACTTCCCTGCACCTAGCTATGGCGGCACCGCTTCCTCAGCCCGCTATGGCGGCACCACTTCCTGCAGCCTGGCTCCATGGCGGCACCACTTCCTACGCCTGGCTATGGGGCACCCTTCCTGCAGCCTGGCCTGGCACCACTTTCCTGCAGCCTGGATATGGCACCGCTTCCTGCAGCCTGGCTGTGGCACCACTTCCTGCAGCCTGGCTGGGCACCACTTCCTGCAACCTGGTATGGCGGCACCCTTCCTGCAGCCTGGCAACGGCACCACTTCCTGCAGCCTGGCTATGGCGGCACCACTTCCTGCAGCCTGGCTATGGCGGCACCACTTCCTGCAGCCTGGCTATGGCGGCACCACTTCCTCTGCAGCCTGGCTATGGCGGCACCACTTCCCTGCAGCCTGGCTAGGCGGCACCACTTCCTGCAGCCTGGCTATGGCGGCACCACTTCCTGCAGCTCTTGAAGCTGCTGGCGGCACCGCTGCAAGCCTGGCTATGGCGGACCACTTCCTGCAGCCTGGCTATGGCGGCACCACTTCCCTGCAGCCTGGCATGGCGGCACCACTTCCCTGCAGCCTGGCTATGGCGGCACCACTTCCTGCAGCCTGGCTTGGCGGACCGCTTCCTGCAGCCTGGCTATGGCAGCCCCTTCTGGCCTGGCTATGGCGAACCACTTCCTGCAGCCTGGCTTGGCCCCTCCTGCAGCCTGGCTATGGCGGCACCACTTCCTGCAGCCTGGCTATGGCGGCACCCTTCCTGCAGCCTGGCTTGGCACCACCCTGCAGCCTGGCTGGCCACCACTTCCTACCCCGCCTACTGGCTGGCACCTTCCTGCAGCCTGGCTGTGGCCCACCTCCTCAGCCTGGCTATGGCGGCACCCTTCCCTGCAACCTGGCTGTGGCGCACCGCTTCCCTCAGCCTGGCTGGCGCACCACTTCCTGCAGCCTGGCTATAGCGGCACCACCGCGCTGGCCTAGCGGCACCACTTCCTGCAGCCTGGCTTGGCGGCACCACTTCCTGCAGCCTGGCTATGGCGGCACCACTTCCTCAGCCTGGCTATGCGGCACCACTTCCTGCACCTAGCTGTGCGCACCACTTTCCTGCCCGGCTGTGCACTTCCACTCCTGCAGCCTGGTTATGCGGCACCACTTGCTGCAGCCTGGCTATGCAGCACCACTTCCTGCAGCCTGGCTATGGCACCACTTCCTGCAGCCTGGCTATGGCGCACCTTCCTCAGCCTGGCTATGGCAGCACCTCTGATTATATATTTTTGTTTTCTTCCTTTTCCTGTTAAAATTTTCACACTGTGTGTGTGTGTTAGTGTGTGTGTGTGTTAGTGTGTGTGTGTTAGTGTGTGTGTGTGTTAGTGTGTGTGTGTGTGGGTGTTAGTGTGTGTGTGTGTGGGTGTTAGTGTGCGTGTGTGTGGGTGTTAGTGTGTGTGTGTGAGGGGTAGTGTGTGTGTGTGGGTGTGTTAGTGTGTGTGTGTGGGTGTTAGTGTGTGTGTGTGGGGGTGTTAGTTGTGCGTGTGTGTGGGTGTGTTAGTGTGTGTGTGTGGGGGTGTTAGTGTGTGTGTGTGGGGTGTTATGTGCGTGTGTGTAGGTGTGTTAGTGTGTGTGTGTGGGGTTTAGTGTGTGTGTGTGGGGGTGTTAGTGTGTGTGTGTGTGGGTGTTAGTGTGTGTGTGTGTGTGTGGGTTAGTGTGTGTGTGGGGGTGTTAGTTTTATGTGTGTGGGTGTTAGTGTGCGTGTGTGTGGGGGTGTTAGTGTGCGTGTGTGTGGGTGTTAGTGTGTGTGTGTGTGGGTGTATTGGTGTGTGTGTGTGGGGGTGTTAGTGTGTGTGTGTGTGTGTGTGGGGGTGTTAGTGTGCGTGGGTGTGGGTGTTAGGTATGTGTGTGTGGGTGTTAGTGTGTGTGTGTGGGGGTGTTAGTGTTTCGTGTGTGTGGGTGTTAGTGTGTGTGTGTGGGGGTGTTAGATGTGCTGTGTGTAGGTGTTAGTGTGCGTGTGTGGGTGTTAGTTGCGTGTGTGGGTGTTGGTGTGGTGTGTGGGTGTTGAGTGTGTTTGTGGCAGGGGTGTTAGTGTGTGTGTGTGGGGTGTTAGTGTGTGCGTGTGTGGGGTGTTAGTGTGGTGTGTTTGGGTGTTAGGTGTGCGTGTGTGTGGGTGTTAGTGTGTGTGTGGGGGTGTTAGTGTTGCGTGTGGGAGTGTTGGTGTGCGTGTGTGGGGGTGTTAGTGTGCTGTGTGTGGGTGTTGTGTGGTGTGTGTGGTGTTAGTGTGTGTGTGGGGTGTTGTGTGTGTGTGGGGGTGTTAGTGTGCGTGTGTGGAGGTGTTAGTGTGCGTGTGTGTGGGTGTTAGTGTGCGTGTGTGTGGG
>WNWK01057334.1:5000-10768 GCA_009830355.1 Cherax destructor
TTCCTGACTACTCTGTGGCTGAAGAAATGTTTCCTGACATCCCTTTGACTCATCTGAGTCTTCAGCTTCCAGTTGTGTCCCCTTGTTTCTGTGTTCCCTCTCTGAAACAACCTGTCACTATCTACCTTGTCAATTCCCCGCAGTATTTTGTATGTCGTTATCATGTCTCCTCTGACCCTTCTTTCCTCCAGTGTTGTTAGTCCTATTTCCCTCAACCTTTCTTCATAAGACAGACCCCTGAGTTGTGGAACTAACCTTGTCGCAAATCTTTGCACTTTCTCTAGTTTCTTGACGTGCTTGACCAGGTGTGGGTTCCAGACTGGTGCTGCATACTCTAGTATGGGCCTGACGTATACGGTATACAGTGTCTTGAACGATTCCTTGTTAAGGTAACGGAACGCTAATCTTAGGTTTGCCAGTCGCCCATATGCTGCCGCGGTTATCTGGTTGATGTGTGCTTCCGGAGACGTGCTTGGTGTTATACTCACCCCAAGGTCTTTCTCCTTTGATGAGGTTTGTAGCCTTTGTTCACCTAGCCTGTACTCTGTCAGCGGTCTTCTTTGCCCTTCTCCGATCTTCATGACTTTGCATTTGGTGGGGTTAAATTCGAGAAGCCAGTTGCTAGACCAGATGTCAAGCTTGTCCAGGTCACTTTGAAGTCCTGCTTGGTCTTCATCCGATGTGATTCTCCTCATTAATTTCACATCATCTGCGAAAAGAGACACTTCTGAGTTATCCCATCCGTCATGTCATTCACATATAGCAAGAATAGCACTGGTCCTAGGACTGACCCTGCGGTACACCGCTCGTCACAGGCGCCCACTGTGATACCTCATCACCACCATGACCCGTTGTTGCCTCCCTGTGAGGTATTCCCTGGTCCATTCCAGTGCCCTTCCTGTTATACACGCTTGGTCTTCCATCTTTTTACTAATCTCATGTGAGGAACTGTGTCAAAGGCCTTCCTGCAGTCCCAGAAAATGCAGTCAACCCACCCTTCTCTCTCTTGCCTTACCTCTGTTACTTTATCATAGAACTCCAGGAGGTTTGTTAACAGGATTTGCCTTCCCTGAAACCGTGCTGTCTGGCGTTGATTAACCTGTTCTGCTCCAGATGCTCCACCATTTTTTTCTGATGATTTTCTCCAAGACTTTGCACACTATACACGTAAGTGACACCGGTCTGTAGTTTAGTGCCTCTTTTCTGTCTCCTTTTTTAAAGATGGGGACTACGTTGGCCTTTTCCATATCTCAGGTAGCTGCCCAGTTTCAAGGGATGTGTTGAAAATTTTGGTAAGTGGCACACTCAGAACCTCAGCTCCTTCCCGAAGGACCCATGGTGAATATTGTCCGGACCCATTGCCTTTGAGGTATCAAGGTCACTGAGTAACTGCTTCACCTCCCCTCAGATGTGTGTATTCCCTCCAGCACTCGATACATCCCTTGTTGGTGATGCACCCCGTCCTGTCTACCCAACTGCCTCCCTTCCTCCACTGTGAATACTTCCTAAACCTCGAGTTGAGCTCCTCACATACCTCTTGATCATTACTGTGAGTTCCCCATCTTCCCTCCTCAGCCTTATCACCTGATCCTTTACTGTTGTCTTCCTTCTGATGTGGCTGTACATCAGTTTCGGGTCAGACTTGACTTTCGATGCTATGTCGTTTTCGTACTGTTTCTGGGCCTCCCTCCGTACCTGTGCATACTCGTTTCTAGCTCTTCGACTAATCTCCTTGTTTGCTTGGGTTCTTTGCCTTCTGTACCTTCTCCATTCTCTGGCACTCTGAGTCTTTGCCTCCCTACATCTTTGGGTAAACCAGGGGCTCTTTCTTGTCTTCCCATTTATTCTTTTTCCTTTGGGTATAAACCGTTCCTCTGCCTCCTTGCACTTTGTCGCTACGTATTCCATCATTTCATTTACTGACTGTCCTTCCATTTCCCTTTCCCACAGAATCTCCTGCAGGAAATTCCTCATACCTGTGTAGTTCCCTCTTTTATAGTCTGGTATGTCTCTTTCAGCACCATTTTGTGTGTGTGTGTTAGTGTGTGTGTGTGTGGGTGTTAGTGTGTGTGTGTGTGTGGGGGTGTTAGTGTGTGTGTGTGGGGGGTGTTAGTGTGCGTGTGTGTGGGAGTTAGTGTGTGTGTGTGTGGGTGTGTGTGTGTGTGTGTGTGTGGGGGTGTTAGTGTGTGTGTGTGTGGGTGTTAGTGTGTGTGTGTGTGGGGGTGTTAGTGTGCGTGTGTGTGGGTGTTAGTGTATGTGTGTGGGGGTGTTAGTGTGTGTGTGTGTGGGTGTTAGTTGTGTGTGTGGGGTGTTAGTGAGCGTGTGTGGGTGTTGTGTGCGTGTGTGGGGGTGTTAGGTGTGTGTGTGTGGGGGGGTGTTAGTGTGTGTGTGTGGGGGTGTTAGTGTGCGTGTGTGTGGGTGTTAATGTGTGTGTGTGGGGTGTTAGTGTGCGTGTGTGGGGTGTTAGTGTGTGTGTGTGGGGGTGTTAGTGTGTGTGTGTGTGGGTGTTAGTGTGTGTGTGTGGGGGTGTTAGTGTGTGTGTGTGGGGGTGTTAGTGTGTGTGTGTTGGGGTGTTAGTGTGTGTGTGTGGGGGTGTTAGTGTGTGTGTGTGGGGGTGTTAGTGTGTGTGTGTGGGTGTTAGTGTGTGTGTGTGTGTGTGGGTGTTAGTGTGTGTGTGTGGGGGTGTTAGTGTGTATGTGTGTGGGTGTTAGTGTGCGTGTGTGGGGGTGTTAGTGTGTGTGTGTGGGGGTGTTGAGTGTGTGTGTGTGGGGTGTTAGTGTGTGTGTGTGGGGGTGTTAGGTGTGTGTGTGGGGGTGTTAGTGTGCGTGTGTGGGGATGTTAGTGTGTGTGTGTGGGGGTGTTTGTGTGTGTGTGGGGTGTTAGTTTGCGTGTGTGGGGTGTTAGTGTGCGTGTGTGGGGGTGTTAGTATGCGTGTGTGGGGTGTTAGTGTGTGTGTGTGGGGGTGTTAGTGTGCGTGTGTGAGGTGTTAGTGTGCGTGTGTGGGGTGTTAGTGTGTGTGTGTGGGGTGTTAGTGTGCGTGTGTGGGGGTGTTAGTGTGCGTGTGTGGGGGTGTATATGTGTGATGTTAGTGTGTGGGGGGGTGTATATGTGTGACGTTAGTGTGTGTGGGGGGTGTATATATGTGTGTGTTTGGAGGGGGTGTATATATGTGTGTGTGGGGGGTATATATATGTGTGTGTGTGTGTGTGTGTGGGTGTATATTTATGATATTTATATGGGTGTGGGGTGTATATATATATGTGTGTGTGTGTGGTGGTGTATATGTCGTGCCGATTAGGTAAAACTGGTCAATTAGCAAGAACTCATCTAAAATTAAGTCCTTTCTAAAATTTTCTCTTATACGTTTAAATATATATTTTTTTCATTTAAGTTAATGTAAAAATTTATAATTTTGTAACAAGAGAAACTTTGAAAACCTACCTAACCTTATTACAACAAGCGCAATTTAATTTAGCCTTACCCAACTAAATATATTTTAGATACGTTAACATTAATTTAATAATAAACAAACACAATGAAATATATTTTTTTCGTTATGTTCAGAATGATTTTGGCGAAATTATTGCATACACAAATTTTCACTTGTCTTATATGGCAAGGTGAGCGTTGCTATTTAAGCAAAAATCAAGTTTTACCTATCGCACGACATATATATATATATATATATATATATATATATATATATATATATATATATATATATATATATATATATATATATATATATATATATATATATATATTTTAAAGAAATTATATAATACTAACTATATTACAACAACATATTATTTATTACCTAATAAATATATTTTAGATACGTTAACATTAATTAATAATAAACAAACACAATGAAATATATTTTCGTTATGTTAGAATATTTTGGCGAAATTATTGCATACACAAATTTTCACTTTCTATATATGGAGGTGAGCGTTGCTATTTAAGCAAAAATGCAAGATTTTACTAACGGCACGACATATTATAATATATATATATATATATATATATATATATTATATATATATCATATTATATATATATATTTATAATATTTTATATTATATATATACAATATATATATATATATAAATATTTCTTCTTATTATGCTAAAGAGGCAACATAGAGACAATCGCAAGTGAACTCCATCGAAACAAGACGGTGACACATCAGCAACGTTCCACAAATCAAGACAGCATTTCCGCCATATATGGTGGAGTCAACACCATCGCTCACATTACAATGAGCAAGGTATGTTTTGTTGTTCTTGCTAGGCAGGGGACTGCGCAGTTCTTTTTTAGGCAGGGGCATCAAAATCTATCTGTTGACGGCAGTTATGCGTGGACTTTTAAGTCCAAACACATGAGTGTCCATCTCAGTCTTTATGTAATGACTGATGATATGGCATACGCTCCTTTGGGACAATAATATTCATGTGTGCATTTATTCTACCATACAGCCCTGTGGGGGATGTGGCCGGAGGCATCAACCAACGACTTCTGAGATGGCTGGGGAGTCGTGGATGCATCAACCAGCTAAGTAGCATAATTTACAGTCCACATTTACATGTACATTCCCCCACAAGTTTGGTCGTATTCGAACCGGAGAGTGGCCACATGGTGGTCCAAAGACTTATACTCCAGTGTATATGTGTCTACAATACAAGGTCCTTCGAGAAAAGCTGTAAAACTAGTGTTTTTACAAAAGAAACCAGAATATATGAGTCCCTACTCTCATTCAAAGAGCACGGACAGCTCTCAATGGCATAGAAAACGTGAGGCGCTCACCCGTCAGCCAGGATTGGGGGACAATACCCACTGGGGGCACTCACCCACGCGGGAGCTACCCTCCAATTCTGCTTAAGTCAGCGAGTGACTCAGACTGGCATAGCTGGTCTCTGAATAGTGTATATATATACACAGTGTTTATAATGTTTATAGACACAAATTAAGAGAAGAAACTGTGTATTATGTTTGTCTCTTATATAATATAAAAAGTTTTATTAAGTTTAAACTTTCATATTAACATTTGACATTTATATGTATAGAAACAATATATATGTATGTCCATTTATGCATTTATATACAGTGGGAAGAGACCCGGGCCGGGATCCATACCTGCAAATCACATAGAATAGAATAGAATATATACAGTGTATAAAGTTATTAATGTGTGAAGTGATTTCAGTACTGAGACACACTGTTTTAGCTGAGACAGCAATTCAGGACATAAACAACTTCGGTGTTGGTTCATCCATATGTACCCTCAAGGCTACTAGGTCAGTAATTTGCTGAGACAGTCAAAACAAACTCAGCTGTGAGGCTGGAGTTTTAAACACTCTAAGTGTGTTGTTGGTCATTATTCTAGCAAAAATGTCGTCATTAACCACAAAATTCAAATCCTTACAGATGAAAATTACTCAATTAGAACAATTAATGACTCAGACTGGCCAAGCTTGGGCTCCCGAATAGTTATATATCCCGTGTTTATAAAGTTTTTAACACAAATTAAGAGAAAAAACCTTTTGATTATGTTTGTCTCTTTTATAATATAAAAAAATTTTTTTGTTTAAACTTTTTAATTAACATTTGACATTTATATGTATAGAAACAATATATATGTATGTCCATTTTTGCATTTATATACAGTGGGGAGACCCGGGGCCGGGTCCAAACCCGCAAATCACATAAAAATAGAATAGAATATATACAGTGGGAAAATTATTAATGTGTGAAGTGATTTCCCGTAC
>WNWK01057335.1:0-10768 GCA_009830355.1 Cherax destructor
TTCCGAGCAAATGCTCGACATCCGGGAAGAATTTCGCTGAAAAAAGTACGTACTCTAAATCCGATTTGTTCGATTTCTGCACCACTCGAAAACCAGGGTTCCACTGTAATTTTACATACAGAAAACAATGAAAAATAAATATAAAGCACTAATGAAATGGATAAATGAACATTTAAATCACTATTACATACCTTTATTGAAGACTCTTGTTGGCATATGGAAGAAGGTGAGGAGGGAAGAGAGAGGAGAGCTTATTGTTTGGAAGGGGAATCCCCCTCCATAAGGACTTCAGGTATCAAAGTGCTATCTGGGGTTACTTCCCTTCTTTGTCTTTTACTGGCAGGACCAGCTTGAGAGTCACTGGACCCCTGTCGAACAAAAAATCTGTCCAGAGAGCTCTGTTTCTGGCGTCTCTTTAAGATTTGCCTAAAATGGGACAAGGTATTGTCACTGAACATGTTGCAGATACAGCTTGTATCAGCTTAGTCAGGGTGATATTTTTTCACAAAAGTTTGCAATTCATTTGACTTTGCACACATATCTAATCACTAAAGAAGGCACATTCTCCCCTCTCTCTTCCTCCTCCTCTGAAGCAATTTCCTCAGCTAAGTTCTGTTGCTGTTCCAGATGGTCTTGCAGCTCTTCAGTGGTTAGCTCTTCCCTGTGGTCCTCCACCAACTCTTCCACATCCTGGCCACTCACCTCCAACCCCCATAGACATCCCCAAAGACACAATAGATTCCACAACAGGCGTAGGGTCGTCAGGGTCAGCCTCAAACCCTTCAAAATCCTTGTTGAGGACACATTCTGGCCACAATTTTCTCCAAGCAGAGTTCAAAGTCCTGGAAGTCACTCCCTGCCAAGCCTTACCTATAAGGCTTATGCAATGGAGGATACTGAAATGATTCCTCCAAACTCTCTTAGGGTCAATTCAGTGCCCGAGGTCACTTCAAAGCACCTTTGAAACATCGCTTTCGTGTAGAGTTTTTTGAAGTTAGAAATGACCTGCTGGTCCATGGGCTGAATGAGAGGAGTGGTGTTAGGAGGCAAGAACTTCACTGTTAGGATAAGAGAGATAAGATAAGATTTTCTTCGGATTTTTAACCCCGGAGGGTTAGCCACCCAGGATAACCCAAGAAAGTCAGTGCATCATCGAGGACTGTCTGTCTTATTTCCAATGGGGTCCTCAATCTTGTCCCCCAGGATGCGACCCACAACAGTCGACTAACATCCAGGTACCTATTTGCTGCTAGGTGAACACGACAACAGGTGTAAGGAAACACGTCAAAACGTTTCCACTCCGCAGGGAATCGAACCCAGGCCCTCCGTGTGTGAAGCGAGAGCTTTAGCCACCAGGCCACCGGGGCACCCTAAACAATTGGTCTTCCAAGTCTGGAGGATGAGAAGTAGGGATGTATTGGATGTGAAAATTTAGATATCCGCGGATGCAGATGTGTATTAGGATGTCTTACTTATTTTACGGATGCGGATTTTGCAGGATAGTCATAAAACACAAGATTTTGTTTTTTTACCATATGGCAAATACTTTTCTTACATAATACTTTTATTACATAATCAATTGGCATTTGCTTAATACTTAAAGTTTATGATTGGAAGGTTTTTCTTCAAGAATATCAGTTTGTCTGCATTCTCTGCCAGAAGTCGTTTTCGTTTGTTGTCATAAATGAGGCCAGCAGCACTGAACAACTGCTCACTAGGAACACTGTTTGGTGGGCACCACTGAACAACTCCTCACTAGGGACACTGCTTGGTGGGCAACACAGATATTGGCAAGCAATCTTCGCCAAATCAGGGTACTCTCCCTTCATTCTCTTCCACCACTGCAAGCTGTCTTCACTTGTTCCACTAATTCTCTTTTCTTTATGATACCTCTCAATAATATCTTCTATGGTTTTCCTTGCTGCAGACTCTGCAGAGGTCCCCTCATCATCACTGCTGGAAGCAAGCAAGAATGGACGTCATTGCTGCATCTAATGTTGCAATGACTGTAGTTTTTTGCGCTGAGTCTTATCTTCTTCGTTTCTTTACTGGTTCTTCATTGTTGAAAATAAGAAAAAGTTTTGGAGTGAGATTAATAAGTTCAGAAAGCCTAGGGAAAGAATGGATTTGTCAGTTAAAAATAGGAGAGGAGAGTTAGAGGTATCGGGAAGATGGAGAGAATATTTTGAGGAATTGTTAAATGTTGATGAAGATAGGGAAGCTGTGATTTCGTGTATAGGGCAAGGAGGAATAACATCTTATAGGAGTGAGGAAGAACCAGTTGTGAGTGTGGGGGAAGTTCGTGAGGCAGTGAGTAGAATGAAAGGGGGTAAAGCAGCTGGGATTGATGGGATAGAGATAGAAATGTTAAAGGCAGGTGGGGATATAGTTTTAGAGTGGTTAGTGTTTTTATTTAATAAATGTATG
Source organism: Cherax destructor (assembly GCA_009830355.1). Taxonomy (NCBI): domain Eukaryota; kingdom Metazoa; phylum Arthropoda; class Malacostraca; order Decapoda; family Parastacidae; genus Cherax; species Cherax destructor. Next base: position 2,428 of record WNWK01057335.1, read on the forward strand.
GAAGAGGGTAAGGTACCTAGGGATTGGCAGAGAGCATGCATAGTTCCTTTGTATAAAGGCAAAGAGGACAAAAGAGAGTGTAAAAATTATAGGGGAATAAGTCTGTTGAGTATACCTGGTAAAGTGTATGGTAGAGTTATTATTGAAAGAATTAGGAGTAAGATGGAGAGCAGGATAGCAGATGAACAGGAGGCTTTAGGAAGGGTACGGGGTGTGTAGACCAAGTGTTTGCAGTGAAATATATAGGTGAACAATATTTAGATAAGGGTAAAGAGGTGTTTGTGGCATTTATGGATTTGGAAAAGGCATATGATAGGGTTGATAGGGGGCAATGTAGCATGTTGCAATGTATGGAATAGGAGGTAGGTTATTGAAAGCGGTGAAAAGTTTTTACGAGGATAGTGAGGCTCAGGGTATGTAGGCGAGAGGGAGATTATTTCCCAGTAAAAGGAGGCCTTAGACAGGGATGTGTGATGTCACTGTGGTTGTTCAATATATTTATAGATGGAGTTGTAAGAGAAGTGAATGCTCAGGTGTTGCCAAGAGGTGTGGGGTTAAAAGATAAAGAATCTAACACAAAGTGGGAGTTGTCACAGTTGCTCTTTGCTGATGACACTGTGCTTTTGGGGGATCCTGAAGAGAAGTTGCAGAGGTTTGTAGATGAGTTTGGTAGGGTATGTAAAAGAAGGAAATTAAAAGTGAATATAGGAAAGAGTAAGGTGATGAGGATAACAAAAAAATTAGATAACGGAAGACTGGATATCAGATTGGAGGGAGAGAGTATGGAGAAGGTGAATGTGTTCAGATATTTGGGAGTGGATGTGTCAGCAGATGGGTATGTGAAGGATGAGGTGAATCACAGAATTAACGAAAGGAAAAAGGTGAGTGGTGCACTGAGGAGCTTGTGGAGACAGAACTTTATCCATAAAAGCAAAGAGGGGAATGTATGAGAGTATAGTTATACCAACACTCTTGTATGGGTGTGAGACATGGGTTGTGAATGTTGCAACAAGGAGAAGGCTTTAGGCAGTGGAGATGTCATGTCTGAGGGCAATGTGTGGTGTGAATATAATGCAGAGAATTCGTAGTTTGGAGATTAGGAGGAGGTGAACTTCTGCGCCAGCCTTCGTCAGGTGTGGACGTCTCTCTCTTGCCTGAGTATCAGTGACAAATTTTCCCCGTTCTCTCTGGGACACTTGTCCTCATCTATTTTGCCCGCCGGGCACTCTACAGGAGGGGCACCTGTTCATTGGCTTACTTTTAGCCAGCTCCATTTTTTCTGCTTTGCGGATAATTATTTAACGGTCTTTGGTGGGAAGCCGGTTACTGTACTCAGGTGGCGGTGTGGGGGTCCCGCTTTGCTGGGGCTTGGCAAGGGGGTCCACCTGACCTAATCGGAAACTTTCAAGTTTCTATCTCTATTTCCAAAGGAACTTTTGTTCCTTTTCTTTCATCGCCCAGCCTTGGGCAACAAATCTTCCTCGTACCATCAGGAGGCCGAGCTCGATACGGCTTATGCTGTCAGTGGCCCTGATAAACCCAACAAAGAAGATGATTAGGAGGAGGTGTGGGATTACCAAAACTATTATCCAGAGAGCTGAGGAGGGGTTATTGAGATGATTTGGACATACTATAGAGAGGATGGAACAAAATAGAATGACTTCGAGAGTGTATAAATCTGTAGTGGAGGGAAGGCGGGGTAGGAGTCGGCCTAGAAAAGGTTGGAGGGAGGGGGTAAATGAGGTTTTGTGGGCGAGGGGAATGGACTTCCAGCAAGCGTGCGTGAGCATGTCAGATAGGAGCGAATGGAGACAAATGGTTTTTAGGACTTGACGTGCAGTTGGAGTGTAGGCAAGTTAACATTTATGAAGGGTTTCAGGGAAACCGGCAGGCCAGACATGATTCCTGGAGATGGGGAGTACAGTGCTGGCACTCTGAAGGAGGGGTGTTAATGTTGCAGTTTTGTAGCTGTAGTGTAAGCACACCTCTGGCAAGACAGTGATGGAGTGAATGATGATGAAAGTTTTTCTTTGTCAGGCCACCCTGCCTTGATGGGAAACGGCCTATGTGTTAATAAAAATAATAAATTTTTGTGAAGTGCTAAACCCTTGTGAATCAGTCGGCACAAGGAGACTGGAGGTTTGATCTTCCATTTGCTAAAGAAATACATGGAGATGCTACGAAATGAATCCCAGAGCTTAAAAAAATACAAGTTATGAAGAAAGACACTGGATATGACATATGAAAAAATTGAGAAGAAAGACTGGCATGATAAAAGGACATAAGCACTGTGCAACATAAGGAAGAACTGCCAAAATTAACAAGAAAATTCTTCTTTGTAAACAGCAACAATGGTAATTTAGTGGCATGGTTTGAAAGAGGAGGTACTGTACTAAGTTCTACAGCCAGTGGAAAAGTTAAATATTTTATGATGGACTAAATGCTGAAGTATGGACTGTGCAAACTCGGCTTTTCTCTTTTAACTACAAACAGCTACAGTAATCACAAGAAGATATAAAAACTTGGTAATCCCACTTCTTCACCACAGAAGATCAGATTAAATAAGAGAAGGCAAGAGCAACAGTTCTAAGGCTAATTCTTAATACTCTCCTATCTTGTAAGATATGTTATGACTGAGGGCAGGGGTTATCAGCATGGCTGGGGATATCCTCTGTTGAGGAAGCAATCATAATACATGTAGATGATATTGCTCAAGAAGACTAAACAGAAATGGGTATGTATATTAGCAAATAGAGGCATGTAGTACACTACCCAAATAACAATCCTGAGGATCATTTTAATACTTTTCTTTTTTTTTTTTGCACAGAATAGAAGATAAAGAAAAATTATAAAAAGTATCCTACGTATCTTATTATACCTAAAAACAATCAAATATTTATTAACCTTGTAAATAGGGCAGAGAATATTGTGGAAACACAAAAGTTACAAACTGCTGTTTAGGTGTGATTCTTGATGCTGAATTTATTGTACCAAACCAGGATGCTGTGCCTCTGAGATGAGCACATCCCTTACGAAGTGACAACATTCACACTGTAGGAGGAAATTAACAATTAAAATTACTATAGTGTAACTTCAGTACTGTGGTATGGTATTCAGTACAGTATTTAGGACAACAGTTTATTAGACTATGTGTTGGTAGATAAAAGGCTGATGGGTAGACTTCTGGATATACAGTAGGACCCCACTTATACGGCAGGTTAGGTTCGAGGCTACTGCCGGAAAGCGGATATCGCCGGAAAGCAGAACGTCATTTTTTTACCCTTATAAATGCATATAAATGCCAGACAACAAGTTTACACTAACTTTTATTAAGTTAGTAATAGAACTAGACATTAAAAAACACAATAAAAAGTAAAATACATACACAGTACATTCATTACTTACCTTAAAATATTTGTAGTCTTATTAATGTAGGGCGAGAGGTGAGTGGTACTTATTTGTAGGAAGTCAGGTGTAGGTAGCCTTGGCTCCCTGTCCCAAACTTAATATACAATATTTAAAGCAGCCCAGAGAAATAAAATACACATACAGTACACTCATTATTTACCTTAAAATATGTGTAGTCTTAATGTTGGATGAGAGGTGAGTAGTATTTATTTGTAGGAAGTCAGTGTAGATAGCCGGTAGGTGTAGCGAGCCTGGGCTACACCTACCAGCTACCTACACTGCGGGCCAGAGCCATATTATTACCATTGACATACAGTGGTACCCCGTGTTTCGGTCTGTCCGAATAACGGTTGTTTAGTGTTAAGGTTGCTTTTTTCAGTCAATATTTTTCTCGTATATTGGTCTTTACTCGTGTAGCTGTCCGTACCAGACCTGTCCGCCTGCCTGCGCTTGTGCACCTCGCCGCGCAGGATGCCAGTCTAGTGTTGTTTACACTCAAGTGAACAATACCCATCATGCTCTTTCAAACATTCACAATACATTTGTTGTGTTTATTGGTGGTTTAGTGATTGTCATTGTGAAATAAGTCACCATGGGTCCAAAGAAGCTTCCTAGTGGCCCCTGTGGTAAAGAGAGTGAGGAACACCATCGAAGTGAAAAAAGAGATTGTAGAAAAATATGAGAGTGGCGTACGTGTGAGTGAGCTTGCCAGGAAGTACAACAAAAACCAATCTACTATCACCTCTATCCTGCCAAAGAGAAAAGAAATCAAGGAAGCTAATGTTGCAAAAGGTGTTGATATGTTAACGAAAAATAGATCAAAAACAGTGGATGAGGTTGAGAAGTTGTTGGGGGTGTGGATCAATGAAAAACAGATAGAGGGTGATAGTATTTCCACGACGATAATTTGTGAAAAGGCAAGGCAGTTGCACGCAGATCTTGTCAAGACAATGCCTGGAACCAGTGCTGATGCGAGTGATTTTAAAGCCAGCAGAGGCTGGTTTGAGAGGTTTAAGAAACATAGTGGCATACACAGTGTTGTGAGGCATGGTGAGGCAGCCAGCTCAGACAAACGTGCAGCTGAAAAGTTTGTGAGTGAATTTAAGGGGTTTGTAGACACTGAAAAATTTGAACCCCAACAAGTGTTTAAATTGTGATGAAACAGGCCAGTTTTGGAAGAAAATGCCAAAGAGGACCTACATTACTCAGGAGGAAAAGGCACTGCCAGGACACAAGCCTATGAAAGACAGGCTAACTCTCATGATGTCTGCTAATGCCAGTGGTGATTTTAAAGTGAAGCCTTTACTGGTGTATCATGCAGAAAATCCCAGAGCCTTCAAGAAACACAATGTTAACATGAATAATTTGTGTGTGCATTGGAAGGCTAGCACCAAGGCATGGGTCACTAAGGACATTTTCGTGGAATGGTTGACTGGAGTGTTTGGCCCTAGTGTGAAGAAATACCTCCTGGAAAAGAAATTGGGACTCAAGTGCCTCCTGGTTTTGGACAATGCGCCTGCTCATCCTCACAACTTGGGAGACTATTTGTCTGACAACTTCAATTTCATCACAGTGAAGTTCTTGCCTCCTAACACCACTCCTCTCATCCAGCCCATGGACCAGCAGGTCATTTCTAACTTCAAAAAACTGTACACCAAAGCAATGTTTCAAAGGTGCTTTGACATAACCTCAGACTCTGAATTGACTCTAAGAGAGTTCTGGAAAGATCACTTCAATATCGCCCACTGCATAGGCCTTATAGGTAAGGCTTGAGAGGGAGTGACTTCAAGGACTTTGAACTCTGCTTGGAGAACACTGTGGCCAGATTGTGTTGAAAAGAGGGATTTTGAAGGATTTGAGGCTGACCCTGTGCCTGTTGTGGAAGATATTGTGGCATTGGGGAACAGCCTGGCATTGGAGTTGAGTGGTGAGGATGTGGAAGAGTTGGTGGAGGAGCACAGGATAGACCTAACCACTGAAGAGCTGCAGCAGCTGGAACTGGAAGAGCATAAGACCAGAGTTGAGGCTATTGATTCACAGGAGGAGGAAGAGGGAGTGAAGGAGGTGCCTTCTTCAGTGCTTAAGGACATGTGTACAAAGTGGAATGAGTTGCAGACATTTAATGAAAAACACCACCCTGAGCAAGCTGAAATAAGCCATCTCTGCAACCAGTTCAGTGACAGAGCCATGTTGCACTTCAGGAAAATGTTAAAGAGGCGCCAGAAACAGAGGACTCTGGACAGTTATTTTGTGTGACAGGATTCTAGTGACTCTCAAGCTGGTCCTAGTGGGATTAAAAGACCAAGAAGGGAAGTAACCCCAGAGAGGGACTTGTTACCTGAAGTCCTTTTGGAGGGATTCCCTTCCAAACAATGAGTGTTCCCTCCCCTGTCCTCCTCCCTATCTTCCAGATGGCAGCAACTCTCTTCAATAAAGGTAAGTAAATGTTATTTTAAATGTTTAATTATAAATTTATTATACTTTATATATATTTATAATTGTTTTGTGAATGTAAAAGTATAATTATTCTTTACAAAATTAATTTTTTGTGAATATTTTTGGATGTCTGGAACGGATTAATTGTATTTACATTATTTCTTATGGGAAATAAGGTTTCGAGTTTCAAATTTTCGTGTTAAGGTCTAGCTCCTGGAATGGATTAAGACCGAAAGTCGAGGACCACTGTACCTTGTTCACTGAATTTAATCATTTCTAACAACTACCTTCAGATGCCATCATAAACAAAGGGAGAAGTAATGAATAATTCCTGCCGAGAATTGTAAACAAAAGCGGAGTGTTAAGGGAGCGACTGGGCCAACGCAGATTCATACACGTTTTCTCTGGTGATGGACCAGAGAAACGTAATGTTTCCCTCCGCCCGGCTACCACACCTCCATAGCATATAAACATAGCATGGTTATATGCTATGTAACGTGTTTCTTATATAATTTTGAAGAAAATATCATAGATGGATTAATGTGCTCAAGAGTGATTATTATTATGTACTATGTATTAGTACAGTGGTACCTCGACTTACGATATTTTTCATTCAGAATGCTGTTCAAGTGCCATTACCAACGAATTTATCCCCATAAGGAATGATGTAAAATAGACTTGTCCTTTTAGACCCCCAAAATTACACTTACAAAAGCATTTAAAAATAAACTTACATAAAAGGGTGAGTTTGGGGACCATCGTAAGTTGAGGTACCACTGTATTACTATGGCATTAAGTGTGTAAGTATATTTAGGTACAAGTACACAAGTATTATTATCAGAGCACATATAAAATATCAATAACTTTAAAACACTTGAAATTTTGGAAAGTTTCCAGACATAATAGAAGATGTGCGTACTGTTTACAGCTTAGTTTAAGTTATTTTTACTTTTCTGTTCATGCATACGAATGTTTCGCATGTTTTCATGCATACGAATGTTTGTATGCAAATAAACAAATGTTTGTGTTGTACAGTTTTCTCCTAAACTTTACAGTATAAAATACAGTACTAAAAGCATAAGGTTCGACTTTTGTCCATTTTAATTTACGACTGGTTGGTCAGAACCAAGCTCAGTCGTAAGTCGGATGGTACTTGAATATAGGGAATCTTATGAATTTGTGCAGAAAGAACTAAGTACAGGTTAACCATCACTAATCTGGCATCACCGGGACCTGTAGGGTGCCGGATTAGTGATTTTGCCAGATTACAGTGTAGTTAGGTTAGAATACACTTAACCCAGCAGTGATATTTATGCATCAGCAATTTTACCCACTTTACGCCCTATTTCTGGCCCATTCCATTGTTCCAGTCTACCAAATTAATAGCTATTTCACTAGTATTCCTTCTATTCTGTCATCTGAGTAGAGGAAATTGCCTATTACCCATTTCAACTACAATAATAATTTTTATTTTAGCATGATACATGTTTGTACAAATGAGTAGTACAGTCAACCCCCAGTTAGCAATGGCGTCGGATAATGATAAAATCGGTTAGCGATACATTTTTCCGTCAAAATATTGGCTCAGTTTACAATGATCTGCTCGGTCTACGATATTCGCCCCGGATGCGTACGCGTGGCCCAGCTGGGCGGGCACTCCAGGAGCGTCAGTGTGCTATGTTTATAGCGGAGCGACCAACACCACGCCACCCACGCATTCATACCAGTATATTGTCATTATTCCACTGTTTTAGTGCTTGCAACTGCTAAATAAGCCACTATGGGCCCCAAGAAAGCTCCTATAGTGCCAGCCCTGTGGTAAAGAGTGCAGCAGGGATGCAGGGAGTGAAGCATTCATGCAGGGAGTGTAACATTCATGCAGGGAGTGTAGCATTCATGCAGGGAGTGTAGCATTCATGCAGGGAGTGTAGCATTCATGCAGGGAGTGTAGCATTCATGCAGGAGTGTAGCATTCATGCAGGGAGTGTAGCATTCATGCAGGGAGTGTAGCATTCATGCAGGGAGTGTAGCATTCATGCAGGAGTGTAGCATTCATGCAGGGAGTGTAGCATTCATGCAGGAGTGTAGCATTCATGCAGGGAGTGTAGCATTCATGCAGGGAGTGCAGCATTCATGCAGGGAGTGTAGCATTCATGCAGGAGTGTAGCATTCATGCAGGAAGTGTAGTATTCTTGCAGTGAGTGTAGCATTCATGCAGGGAGTGTAGCATTCATGCAGGAGTGTAGCATTCATGCAGGGAGTGTAGCATTCATGTAGGGAGTGTAGCATTCATGCAGGGAGTGTAGCATTCATGCAGGGAGTGTAGCATTTATGCAGGGAGTGTAGCATTCATGCAGGGAGTGTAGCATTCATGCAGGGAGTGTAGCATTCATGCAGGGAGTGTAGCATTCATGCAGGGAGTGTAGCATTCATGCAGGGAGTGTAGCATTCATGCAGGGAGTGTAGCATTCATGCAGGAGTGTAGCATTCATGCAGG
>WNWK01057336.1:0-10768 GCA_009830355.1 Cherax destructor
ATCTGTACTGTCTCATTTAGTTTAGTTTCTGGACACTACGATGTCGGGGGACACCTCACCTATTCTTTCATTCCACTCTTCATCTTGTTGTAATTCCATCCGCGTTTTTGCCAAACCTTCCCTTGTTTAATACTGTGCCCCTGGGAGATCTTGGTGGGTTGGGGGGGGGGGGTGCCCATAGGGGTTGCAGCATGGAGGGGGGGGTTTTATGGTTGGGGTTTGGGTTGATGGGGTGGGTTTGTGGTGGGGGGGGGGGTTAGCTGTGATGGGGGGTTTTTGGTTTTGCTGGGGTGGGGGCAGGGGGACTGATGAGTGTGTGGGTTTTAAAAGTTTTGGTTGTCGGGGGGTTTTTTGTGATTTGAGGCCCGGGGGGTATTTCCCAGTGTGTGTTTTTGTCCTGCTTGGGCTTGGTGTGTGTTTGTGTGTGTGTTTGTGTGTGTGTGTGTGTGTGTTTTTCATAAATGTGTGCGTCTAAGTTCTTGTTTTAGTTAACAAAATAGGATACACCTGCAAAGTTTGTACTCTATATGATAGTGAGACAGTGAGAATTAAAGCTAATTTTTTTTCCCCTTTTTTTTCCATCACTCATAATGAAATTCATTCACAGTGTTGAAATCTTTTAAAGTTCTTGCCAGTGTGTGTTTCGTATTATAGTAGGGGGGAACAATGGATCACGTCGAAACTCAATGTTTAAATATTTATAAAAAAAACAGTCGAATGCCTCCTTCCCTCTCCTCTCATTATCTCTCCGTCATTCCACAAACAAGAAATGCTGGACCCCTGCTCTAGGGTCATTTAGTTTCAATAGTCTACAGTGTTTATAATTAAAGTGTTTAATGTTATTATTTGGTCACTGACTTCTACCGCCACCAAACACCTGAAGCCTGGAGTAAAAGTGTTATACCATTTGTCAGTGTCTATGTTGAACACTGAAAGTTTACGTTAATTTTTAATTAACAAAAGGTGTTTTAATATTTCATAAAAAAATTTCAAAAATCCCCTTCAAATTCATCATTTCTTACTCAGATTTTTGTCTAATAAATTATTAACACTTACCCAAACTTTGGTGCTATGTGACGGCTGGACCAGTGTGACGTGGAGCACTGTGCCTCCGTGACGGGGTGGACCGGGTGACGTGGAGCACTGTGCCTCCAATGACGGCTGGACCGGTGTGACGTGGAGCCTTTCCTCACAGGCGGCTGGAAGTGTGACGTGGGGTGTCCCCGTGACGGGGTGGACCGGTGACGTGGAGCACTGTGCCTCACAGTGACGGGGTGGACCGGTGTGACGTGGGGCACTTTCCTCCAGTGACAGCTGGACCGGGGTGCCGTGGAGCACTGTGCCTCACAGTGACAGCTGGACCGGTGTGACATGGAGCACTGTGCCTCACAGTTTATATGGATTGATTAAATTTTGCTAGTTTATTGTGACCCCCCTTCCTGCCCAAAAACTAGCCACATTTTCTCGCCGTAATCAAAGATTTTTTTTTGTAACAGTAGCTAGAGTCTACAATCTCCAACCTTTTGAGTTCACATGTAAAATTGTGAACATCTAAATCGTTGATGGAAAGGAGAGAGAGAAAAGAGAGAGAGAGAGAGAGAGAGATACCCTTCTTCACCCCCACCACCCCCCCCAACAACCCCCACACCCCCCCCACGACCACCCATTTCAACCCCCCACCCCTCTCTTTCTTGAGAACTTCGTAATCTTGCAAACCTTCCTCTGTGATGACTTCCATCGCAAAATAACAAAATTTCTTTTCTATCTGGCTCTTCAGGGACTACTGTAGTATTTTGGGTATCTACAAAAGTAAACCCCTTCTTAAAGGGAAGGGAACCCACATGTTCGAACTACTGCCACGTAATGCATTCCAGAAGAAGAATTTTTTGTAGTCAGGTAGAACATCTCAGGAGTTTGAAATATCAAACACCCTTTTATATTTTGAAAAGATCCTGGGGGCCAAAGGGGAAAGGTTCAGGGGCCCCCTCAGGGACTCCCTGCATTAAGACTTTGTAAGTTGCAGCAAAGATAACCCATCACAGGAAGCAATTTATGAGCTCCTCTCATTAGATACCCTCCAAGCTATTGCTGAAGGTCATGGGTCTTCATCAAGTGACAAAAGGGTGCTCAGCTACTGGTCACATTATTAAAGGACGGGAATCTCCACTGAGGTCAACTCAGCAGAAAAAACGGTGGAATTATGTCAGCACTGGGGTTCCCCAAGTGAAGAGCTCAAAACATTGCAATTTAAAGGAAACCCAAATTCCCCCTGACCCCCACAGAGGAAACAGATCCATTTTCCAGAAACAAGCAAGTCTTGGATCTTTTAAATTTTCCCCCCTTGACAGTCGCCTGCCAGTTCACCTGACACCACTGCTTCAACACCTAGCAGTACAAATACCATCCTGCCCAACAACTGCCAGCACACCTCCCAAACCTCTCCAACACCTGCCTGTACACCTGGCAGCGGTGCTCCATCTGCCAATCTGAGTAAAAATTTTCTCCCCGGAAAATCAACGTCTCATTTTCCACCAACACAGTCCCGGAAAACGCTCCCCGGGTAATAATTCGGACTCCCAGCGGCAGAACCTATGGATAAATCGCTGCTGAATCAGCAGCGAAACAAAATGTAAAACACATGGGAGTCCACCCCCCCGGGCATCTAGGCAGTGCTCTTTCTGTCACTGGAGGGGGCCCCTGACGACTCCTGAGATAAGGTCAATGTCGGAAGAAAAAAAAACAACAGATACTATCACCTGTTTAGAGATCTGTTCGGGGAAAAAACCACAGGCCCCTGAATTGGTGAGCATTAGTACACTCACCCAGCTCTCCCCTCTGGGCCCGCATGGGTTTATAAGACCACCAAATCACATCCCCCGCTGCCCCCGTCTCACCCACTAACTCAAGTCAAAACATAATCATGAGGCCAGTCTTTAGTATCCTGTCAACTTAAATTCATTACCAATGTTGGGGGCTCATAATTTTAACCTTAACGTCCAGATATGTTTTGTAGTCGAAACATTTTTTTGGGCGACAAGTCAAAAAAATTTTTCAGAATTGCTGGCTAAACCCGATGGATGAAGAGACAAGCAAGGACAAGGTGTTGCTGTGTGCTTCTCTAAAAATGTACATGCCCACCCGGGTTTTTCCATTTCTCTCACCCAAAAAAGATGTTTTTTAAGATATACATAAACACTAGTACCTCTGAACTAATATTCAATGTACAGACCTCATGGCAACATGCATGCCCCCTCAACTTAAAAGGAAAAAATGGACTCTCTTCTGCTTCAACACAAATGTAAACAATTTTAATTATTGGTGACCTCAACCACATCTTTTACAGAGGGGCTTTGATGACCTTCTTGCAGTGTTTGACATGGGGAAATTTTTTTGTTTTCCTCCTCCCTCTCTGGTCCTCCCTTGCCCAGTAGTAGTGATCTGGCAGAAGGTATAGTCCCTTTTTCCCCCCCATATTTGATCATCTGACCACAAGGCTCTTTTTTTCGACACTGAAATCCCCCGAAATAGTAGAGGAATCTTCACGAACCTGGCTTTGGGAAAAAGGGGAAAATGGTCAGCCCTTTGCTCTGGCTCTCCACCCCAATTGGAATGCTCTTCTCAAGGTGATGTTTACAACCAAATGAATGCTTTCCTGGACACATCCTTTTTCAACAAGAACATATCCTTCACCGGCAGTTTAAACAAGCCTACAGATCAGCCTGGGTTCGGGTTTCGTTTAAAGAGGCTGCTACTGCTAAGTACAAGGCATGGAGAAGATATAAGAGACATCCCCCTTCCTATAACAAGAACCTGCATAGGCAAGCCTGTAGGCATATGGGTGAAGTACAAAAGTGGGCCATTTCTAAATGGAAGGCTGACACAAAAAAAAAGCTGGCGTCAGGTAGAGTGGGCTCCAAAACCTGGTGGTCCTAGGTCAAGGACAGGCAAGATTATCTGCCTAATGAACTTATTCCAGCTCTAAATCGACAGGATAGGACCACCTCTACTAGCAGTCAGGAGAAAGCCAACCTCTTTGCCGAACACTTTGCTGCCAAGATAAACCAAGTTCAGGACCTTGTTTGCATGAAATCTCTATAGGGAAGTACTTTAACCACAGCTCCCTGAGGGTGATTACATCTGTCAATTCTGCTTCGATCAGACAATCATTCCTCTAGATAGACACAGACTCATTGCTGAAATAATTTTTTTCACGCAGTTTTTCGGGAATCTAGTTATCTAGGATGGTTTTAAAAATTAGTTGAATCGCTTGTACAATCCCAGAAAATGGCGATTTTCCCAAAACTCGTGGCGTGCCCCTTTGCATAGAAAAAAAACAGGTTGAGGAGGCGCCAGTCCATCATCACGCCTCGTATCTTTCTTCTAGCGTATATTGGGAGGCAACTAAAATGCCGGGAGCAATGAGCTAATAACCTCTTCTCCGGGGAAAATACAAAAGAAGAAAGAAGAAAAATTTTTAAAAACTGAGATGTTAGAATGTGCGTGGATGTAGTGCGGGGATGATGAGAAAGAGATGATTGCCAATGTCATAATGAAAAGTAGTTGTATGTCCTGGATCAAAGGGAAAACAAAGGAAGGGGGAAGGCGAGTTTCAGTTGGGAGAAAAAAAGGGGTTTAAAAGTCAGGGATCTGAGGGGTTAGAGCAAAGGGGAAGGGGTAGCAATAATGTTGAAGGATCTTTTGGAAAAGGGAAAGGGAATATAAATGTGTAAATTCAAGGATTATGGGATTAAAAAAAGGGGTTCGGATGCAAAAAGTGGGTCATAAAAAGCGTGTATGCCCTGGAAAGAGAGGAGGTAGGGGGAGAGAGAGAGTTTTTGGGGAGATGTTAAGATGCAGAGCATGATATTTCCCCCTTCAAAAAGGCAAAGGGGACAAAAAAGAGAGAAAAAATTATTGGGTCTGCTGAGCACACCTAGTAATGTGTTTTTGGGAAAGGAATTAAGAGAAGACAGAGAAAGGATAGCAGTTGAACAAGGAATTTTTTGGGAAAGGGGTGGGGGTGTAAAACCAAAGGGTGTTTACTGGAAACATATAGGTGAAGAGTATTTAGATATGGGTAAAGGGTTTTCGTGGCTTTTTATGGATTTGGAAAAGGCGTATAATAGGGTGGATAGGGGAAAGCAATGTGGCAGGTGTCGGATGTATGGAATGGGAGGTGGGTTACTGAAAGCAGTGAAGAGTTTTTACAGGACATGAGGCTCAGGTTAGGCATGAAGGAGAGGGGGAGATTATTTCCCAGTAAAAGGTAAATGCAATAGGTCTCAAATATTCATTCTTCAAAAAATAGTGTGAGATAAAAATTAGTTGGAATTTGGGATGGTATATTAATCTGAGGACCACTGGATCATTTATCCACTGGATCATTGTATTGAACCTTATCATTTAATATGAATTTTTACATTAAATTTTTTGAAGAATTTCCAAAACATATAATTTTCTTAAAAGGGGAAAAGAGCTAGATTCCCTGCCTATTGTTTGGGTTGGAGGTCTATATTGAAATCCTTTTTTCAGTAGCAGGTCGTAGCTAAAACTAACCTTCTCAGGTAAAAAAATTTTGGGTTTGGGAGCATCATTTACTGTTTTCCCAAGATGAGAGTTTTACAAGTACTCTGAGGCCCCTTGATCATGGATAAAAATTTCCCTGATATTGTTTATATTACCTGATGCTTTGCTCTGTTCTAGTCATCAATTAAGGTTTCCCCAAAATTCTTACAATAAATCCATGTTTAAAATTGGAAAATATTTATAAAATTGGAATGGCTTTAAAATTTTCGTTATCAAAAACTGGTCCAGATATCATTTTTTGGGGAAAAAAATGTCGAACACGTTCTATAGCAAGTTAGATTTTTTTTTTCCCCCATCCGTAAGCTCAGTCATTCACTCAGTCTATGCCCAGTCAATATAAATTGTTACAATTAATTATAGTTTAAGAATTTTCATAACACCCTGACGACTCCAGTCTGTTATTACTGACCACATTCATAAATTTTAAAGATGCCAATATTTGTCATGTAAAGAAATTAAGAAATTTCAAAAAAAATATTGAGATTTAAGATTATTAAATAGCTCCTGGGTCTTTTGGGGATATCACAATCCCTCAAATTTTAAATGTTTTTGATACACTCCTGTTTATTAAGATGGCGTTGATTAACATTTCTTGAGCCTTAAGATAAAAATTTATTTACAGCTCCCGAGCTCTTGACCACATTTTTTTAAAACTCCCAAAAGACTGTTGATCTACATCACCTGGATCTATGAACAGTGTTGAGCTACAGCGCCTGTACCCCCCGAGGGTATGAAGTTTCTTTGGTGGTGAGGACAAACTGGATCTCATAAAAATGTTGATGCATTTCTCTTAAAGGTTTTTGAAGGTGGTTTAGTTACAACCCCGGATTTATAAGAGAGCTGATGAACAGCTCTTAAAATCTCTTTTAAAAAAACTAAAGTTATTCCTTTTAGGTTAACTGAAGTTTCTGGCAACTCACAGACTTTTTTTTTTTTTTTTGGGTAAAGTAGATGAAAGGAGAAATAAAAATTTGAAACGGGGGATGAAGAAGAGGCAAAGGAAAGCTGGTTGAGGAATACAGAGATGCAGAGAGGTAAATATAATGCCGAACTGGTAAAAACCCCGAGGCGGGGAAAAAGGGGGAAACGTGGAAGGGAAGACCAGAAGATTGTAAAGGATGCGAAAGGATGAAATAAAAAGCGCCCAGACAAATATTTTTTCAGTCTCGAATTCTACAAAAAAATATCTTGCACTGGAGGGGAGCTGTGTCGAACATTGTACCCATGAACCCACGAGACTGTGCAGTTCACCTGTGTTGAGTAGGTCACCTACAAGAGAGGGTGAGTGTGTTGAAGAGTTCACCTGCATGAGTGGTGAGTGATTGGGGCAGTCAGTCCACAAGAGGCACAGTGTGGGGGAACCCGGTTTCTGAACAAATAACACTAGTACAATACTCAATCGTAGCTGTAGATGCGAGTAAAAGGAAAAAAGATAACTGAATCTAGTCAGCCGTAATCAAATTGTACCCCGGGAAATTTAAAATTCGACATGTTCCCGATAACTGATAAAAAAAAATGCTCGCCGCTGGTCCTTTACCTGGACCCCTTTACCAGGGCCTTCCCAATATCTCGCTGCCCCTCTACCTTCACCTTTTCCCGGGGCCACCCTAATATCTTTTCTGCCCACTAACCTTCACCTTTACCAGGACCTCCTTAAACCCTTTTTTCCAGGCCAGGGGGTGCCTTATATTTGATTCTTCCCTAAAAGGGTATTTTTTGAGGGGCCTAAAATAAATAAACTTGACAAATGAACACAAATAAATATGTCTTAGAATTGTTTTTATTATCAGAATATAGGTTGCAAATGTTGCAGTGTCTCAAATTTTTATGCGTGGCCTGGTAAAGGGTTAATATTTTCTGCCCACTCCTTTCCTTCACCTTTACCCAGGACCTACCTAATATCTCTCTGTCCACTCTACCCTTTAATTTACCAGGACGTACCTAATTTTAAACTCTGCCCACCCCCTTCACCTCTACCAGGACCTTTACTAATATATCTCTGCCCCTCTACCTTCACCTTTACCCCGGGGCCTGCCTAATATCTCGCTGCACACTCTACCTTCACCTTTACCAGGACCTGCCTAATATTCCCGACCCCTACCCCTTTACCTTTACCCGGACCTATCTAATATTTTTGCCCCCCTACCTTCACCTTTACCAGGACCTATGTAATATATTGCTGCCCACTTACCTTCACCTTTACCAGGACCTACGTAATATCCGCTGCCCACTCTACCTTCACCTTTAAACCCGGACCTGCCTAATATTCCCCTGCCCATTCTAACTTCACCTTTACCAGGATCTTTCCTAATATCTTGTTTCCCCTCTACCTTCACCTTTACCAGGACCTACCTAATATCGGGCACCTCTACCTTCTCCTTTACCAGGACCTACGTAATATCACGCGGCCCACTCTACCTTCACCTTTTTGAGGACCTACCCCAATATCTCGCTGCCCACTCTTTCTTTCACCTTTCCAAGGGCCTACCTAATATCACGCTGGCCACATTATCTTCACCTTTGGGGCCTACCTAATATCTCGCTGCCCCTCTCCTTCCCTTTTCCAGGACCTACCAATATCTCGCTGCCCACTCACCTTACTTCATTTTTTACTCTGCTTACCACTGTTTTTACTTTTTAACCAGCCTTTTTTCGGGCTCTTATCTATCTTACCATCTTTAAATTGATTTTTTCAATTTTTTTTCACCTTTTTTCCTCCCCCCCCCCATTATTCTGATAATAGGTTTTCCCTCGACCTGTACCCAACCCGGCCTGCCTCCCCTCCACCATCTGCCTTCCCATTACCTTGGGGTTTCCCAAAATGTTTATTTTTTTTCTGAGGAAGGGGGCCCCCCCCCACAGTTCCAAAATATATATATATATATATATATATATATATATATATATATATATATATATATATATATATATATATATATAAAAAAGGGGGTTGTCACGTTGTTTTTTGCTATGACACTGTATTTTTGGGGAGATTCTAAAGAGAAGTTGCAGAGGTTGGTGGATAAATTTTGGTATGTAAAAAGACAATTGAAAGTGAATATAGGAAAGAGAAGGTGAGGATAACAAAAGATTGGGTGACAAAAGATTGGATATCAGATTGGAGGGAGAGGTATGGAAAAAGGTGAATGTATTCAGATTTTGGGAGGGGACATATCAGCAGATGGGTCTATGAAGGATGAGGTGAATCATAAAATTGATGAGGGAAAAGAGTGATGGGCCTTGGATTGTGGAAAAATAATTTGTAAAAGGAAAGAAAGGGGGAATGTATGAGAGTATAGTTATAGGGTTGAAAAAAGTCTGGCATAGTGCCAGAAAAGGGGAAAATGGCCAATGTAATACCTATTTACGCGGATACAGGTCCTTAGCTTCGAACTATAGCCCAATAAGCCTTCCCTCGACAGGGGGAAAAATTTTAGGAAAAATTTTGCCACAATTCTAGCCGTCTTGAAAGGAATAAATGATTATTGAATCTCAGCACTTTTTCAAAGGGTCGTTCATGCCTTACAAATTTACTAACCTTTTCACTAATATTTAAGGATATAGACATGGTAATGAATATTATATTGTGTATATGGACTTCATTAAGGCTTGATGGGTTTCCCAATCAGAGCCTTTTAGGAAACTTAAAGCACATGGAATAGGAGGAAAATTTTTTTCCTGGTTAGAGGCATGGTTGACAAAAGGCGCAGAGTTTGCAAAATGGGGAGAAATCAGAATGGGGGCACGTCACAAGGGTCCCCCAGGGGGCAAGTTGGGGCCCCTTTTTTTCCAAAATTTAATAAACGACATAGATGAAGGAATAAATACCGACATAAGCAAAATTTTCTTTACACCAAAATGGCCGTCCAATTCATTCAATAGGACATTAAAGCATTCAAAAAAAATTTGAAAAGACTGATGCAGTGGTTTGAAGTGGCAGATGCAGTTTACTATAGACAAATGCAAAGTTCTAAATGTTGGACAAAAAAAAACTATGCCACAAATAAATAAATAATGTAGATCTAAATATTACTGATTGCGAAAAGGATTTTCCGAAACAAGAATCATAAATAATAGGAGTCCTCAGGTTGTTCTTCAACTCTATATATCCTTGGTTAGGGCCCCATTTAGATTTTGCTAAATTTTGGTCCCCTATTACAGAATGGATATAAATGCACTGGAAAAAATACAAGGAGGATGACAAAGTTGATCCCATGTATCAGAAATCTTCCCCATGAGGATAGACTGAGGGCCCAATTCACCCCTAGAAATGCTGAATTTGGGGGATATGATTGGGGTGTAACATTTAAAAAAGGAATAAATAAAGGGATGTAAATAGGGGCTAAAAAAATCTAGTATTGACAGGACTCCAGCAATGGTTTCAAGTTGGAAAATTTCAGATTCAGGAAGGATATAGGAAAGCATTGGTTTGGTAATAGAGTTTGGGTGAGTGGGAAAAAACTTCCAGTACCGTCATAGAGGCTAAGACGTTGTGTAGTTTTAAAAATAGGTTAGATAAATACATGAGGGGGGGGTGTGTTTGAGTTGGACCTGATGTCGGCTTTTTCTTAAAAGGATGTGACATGGACCTTACTAGGTTGGGTAAGGGCATGACGGCAGGCGACTTGGACCTCCTTTCATGGGCCAATAAGCCTGCTGCAGTTTCTTTCTTTCTGATGTTCTTGTTTCTTATGTCAGATCAGGTTGGTAGTCTGTCCAGTTTTCTTTTTGGTCCCAACTGATCCCCGTCTGCTTGAATTCTTTGCATTGCTTCGATTGTCTGCAAACAGGGACACTTCTGAATCAATCCCCCGTCATTAATTCAATATCAGCACCCTGGCATTAGGAAAGACCCTTGTGGAAACCCGCTCTCATATTCCCCCCTGACCTTTATCCATCACTCTTTTTTTCCTTTGTGCCCTTATTCCTTGTTCACTGCATGCCTTTTGTTTTTTTCTGCTCCTCCTTTTACTAATATCTTTTACAAAACAGGGTCATAGTCTTTTACAGTCCAAAAAGCGTCTACCCACCCCCCTCTTTGTCTTACTTCTGTTACCTTTTGTAAAATCCAGTAGCTTTGTGTCCGAATTTCCCCCTTGAACCTCAATTTCATATTTAAGCTCATTCCTTTCTAGGTACTCCGCCACTCTTCTGATAATCTTTCAATGTTTCCACCTGCATA